>OVBE01004600.1:0-23565 GCA_900406425.1 Iberis pinnata | reverse complement strand
AAATATAAATACAAAACGAAAAAAAAAAATTCTCGTCAAAATACGGGTTTCCACAGACGTAGCCACCATATGCTAAACGCCTTAAAAGCAAATGAGACCAAGCAAGGATCTCAGCCAAGTCCATAAAGTAGTAACAAGGAACGAGAGAAGAAGCGAACTCAAATGAGTGCGGACCGCGGCAGATCTGAGAAAGTTTTACCAGATATACTCAAAATGAAACATAACCAAAAATCAGACCACCATGCAAAACATGCAACAAACTCACCTAATATGTGACATGTTTGACCATAATAATTTTGTTCTACAAAAATTAAAGTTAGTTTGGGGAAAAAAAAATACATAATACACTAGAAATACCACAAACATTTTTTTTTAAATGAATGTTCATAACATAAAACTTTGAAAAAATATTAGAGTCTGTTTGAAGAGAAAATAATTAAGCTTTGAGATTGAAGGTTTATATATAAAGAGCTAAATCTATTTAAATTTTTGGTAGTTTGAATAAAAAATTGTGTGTGTTGTATAATTAGAATTAAAAATTTGTATTGTTGAGCATCTTCCGGTTTAAAAATGGGAAAATCCCTCGTAAATACCACTATACTAAAACGAAAAATTTAGAAAAATAAGAACAAAAAGAACTGATAATTTTTCGGTTTGAAGCATATGCTTATTGGACTTAGCCAAAAGGTCGGTCTGACAATATTTTAAGATGTGTTATAAGGAGTACTCTGAGCTTTGGCCTGACAAGAGGATTGGAGCTATTTTCCAAAAATAAAAAAGGTGAGATGATTACCTTACATAAACCATTCATATTAAGTGTGTGTGAAGGACATTTACTTGGAAACAATTCAAAAGAGTTTTTCAAATGAGTAAGATATTATAGCTAGGAAGATGTTGGAATTTTTCCACATAGATGTATGCAGTTTGATCATCCCAAGATCACTCGATAACAGTTATTCAGTTCCTTTATTTTTCTTATTGATGATTTTTCAAAAAAGAGATGTTTATTTTTTGATAGAAAAATTGGAAGTAATTGAGAATTCCAAAAAGTTTAAATCTCATGTCGGAAAAAATTAGCCTTGTGATGAAAGCTATGTGATCTGATAGCGAAGCAGAGTTTACATGTACATAATATCATAATTATTGTCAAGATAACAACATTCAATGATAATTGATGGTTCCAAGATCCCCTCAACAAAATGGAGTAGCAAAAAGAAAGAATAGTACAATTCTTGAGATGACAAAAGTATGGTCAAAAGAAAGAGACCATCAAAGAAATGTTAGGCGAAAACAGTCGCATAAGCAATTTATCTATCGAACTATAATCACCAACAATAAATATTTCGGGGAAAACACCACAAGAAGCTTGGAGTCGGAGAAAGCGTAGTGTTTCTCACCCAGGAGTCTTGAAACCATATCCCATATAAGAAGCGTAGTGAAAAAATCATAAGTAGTGAATTGTGGCTCTATCTCCCTATGAGACTGAATTTATGGTAGCAACTGCAACATCATATCAAGCATTGTGACTAAGAAATCTTGTTGGGCGAGGTGATCAGAAGCAAGTTAAAACTGGTGACCCTCTACATTGGCAATAATTTTGTGAGTGCATTAATGAAGAATTATGTATTTCATGAAAGAAGCAAGTCATCTATACTCGCTTCCATTTCATCCGCTAGTGTGCCCAGAAATTGTAGGGACCGTAAAACTGGATTTAGTTAAAAACCGAGTTTAAAACGTTTAAATCTTAAAACTAACGGAGTCGAGTCGAAAATTTTTCCTTAATTCTAAAAATTGTCCGTAGTATGACGGTTTACCGCAATTTCAGAATCCCAGGATACAATCGTTAAGCGTCTTTATTAAGATGTACTTTTAATAAAGCCTAAAGACCTTAGTATCAGTGAATACTCCCGAGACTTTGAAACGGGGTATTATCGGAACTTTTATGGTGTGTATTTTTATTTTTCTTTATACAATATGAAATTTATTCCTATTATGAATATTGTATATCGAAAAAACTGATGGATTTTATTATTTTCTTTTCAAGAAACGAAAACCGTTTTATTTTCTCTTTTTGAATTGAAAATCGGATGAGAGAAAATGAATGAGAGATTCTCTATTTATAGGAGACAAAGAGGCATCGTGTGAAAGGATGTGACATTTGATGAAACACACTCCTTCGTTGCACCTTTTCAATTGGTTCCCATTCAGCCAACGGTTGCAACTGTTCGCTTGGTGACCTTTCACCTTTAAGCTACTTCACTCCTTAGCTCACTAAGCTTGAGTGTTAGCTGACCAGTTCACCTAGCTAGATCAGTACTCATTCAGCTCATTGAGTTATGTTGAGCTGCCTTTTACTCACCTAGTTAAGCTAGCTAGTCTTTCCAGCTAGTTCAGCTCACTTAGCTATCTTATTTCTCATTTAAATTAAATCCATTTTAGCATTTAAATATTCAAAGTTATAGTCCAAACTACAACATTTCCAATGCAACCATAATCCGGTAATTTCAGGCAACGACCTTGCCGGAAAACTCGCTGGGAAAGTGATGAATATCACTTTCATTAATAGTGAGTTCCAACAATCCCCCACATGAATAGAAATAAACCTAAACATATGATGACTCTAGAGACTTGAAAGAATATACTGACTAGATTCCCTAAGAAGCTAGATAGAAGGACTTTTCGAGAGTATTGCGAAATATCACTGCATTTGAGTTGGTAGCAGTCGCCTTGAACCAATCATAGTTAATACATATCGGATTTACTCGGCCAGAGAGTAAACACAATGTCTTGAACTCCCCGGGATTTGGTGTAAACCTAGACAATATGTATAACACATTTTCATTTTCTCACAGAAACTAAGTTCACTATTGTGTTCATTTTGGCCCTGAACAAACCTGGTATCATGAGTGACTTGGAGAGATAGCCTTTCCTTCTCCCTCCTAGAATCGACCTTATTCACACTCATTTAGGTGATCTTATACTATTCATCTCAGAAAGTTATGGAATCGTTAAAAGCTTCAAGCTTAACCTTTTCACTAACAGGATTACACTGTTTCATCATCAAACTTTTTAATTTGGGAAATGGGTAGATAGACTAATCTCACAATGTTTGAGTAGATTTAGGTTGAAGTTGTTGTCCCCTTGAACCTATTTCTTGGGATTTCCAGTTAGTTAGGTAGGGTTACCATCAAACTTCATCTTTATTTATAGGCTTTTAAACCCATTCCTCGTGATGATCTTTCTACTTGATCTCTTGCCAAATCTTTAGTGAACAGATCAGCTAGGTTATTGGCATATTTGATAAAAGCTATCGTGAGTACTCCTGTTGAGATCAAGTTTTTAATGGTCTTATGTCGTCTTATGTGACGAGATTTTCCATTATACAACATACTTTGTGCCCGAGAGATAGTTGATTGACTATCTCAGTGTACACGTAATGCAAGCACAAGTTTTTTCACGTGGTAATATCTTTCAAAAAAAATTGAAGCTACACTGCTTCTTGAGCATCAACCTTAGCAAGGCACCCCCACACTTTGAGGTGTTTGTAAAATGGTATCATACCTTTCCAAAGTTGNCTTCCCCCCCCCCCCCACATTGACTGGGATAACTATGATTCTTGCAACATTGCATTCATCATTTTTTTTAGAGTGCGGTTTCCAACTCACACCTTTTCGAGCCTATGTTCGACTCGCACCTCTTTGAGCCCGTCTAAGACTCGAACCTCTTCGAGGCCGTATTCGACTCGTACTTCTTTGATATCGTGTGCGACTCACACCTCTTTGAACCCGTGTGAGACTCGCACCTCTTCGAGCCGGTATGCGACTCGCACCTCTTCAAGGTTGTATTCAACTTGCACCTTTTGTGGATCCGTCCTTGGTTTGCACCCTTTCGGACCCGTCCTTGGTTTGCACCCTTTCGGGCTTGTCCTTGGTTTGTACCCTTTCAGGCTCGTCCTTGGTTCCCACCCTTTTGGATCCGTTCTTGGTTTGCACCCTTTCGGACCCGTCCTTGGTTTGCACCCTTTTGGACATGTCCTTAGTTCGCACCCTTTCGGATTGTCCTTAGTTTGCACCCTTTCGGATTGTCCTTAGTTTGTACCTTTTCGGACTCGTCCGTGGTTTGCTCCCTTTCGGAGCTGTCCTTGGTTCGCACCCTTTCGGACCGTCCTTGGTTTGCACCTTTTCGGACCCGTCTTTGATTTGCACCTTTTTTTACTTGTCCAAGATTTGCACCTTTTCGGACCTATCATAGGTTCGCACCTTTTCAGACCATCCTTGGTTTGCACCCTTTCATAGCCGTCCTTGGTTCGCACCCTTTTCGGACCATCCTTGTCTAATGGCATTCTGCGCGTGGTTCACCTCTTCATGTCCTCTTCATCGACCCCTTCTCTGACCATCAGTCATCTCGGCTACGATCTCCCCACTTTGGAATTTTCTTAAGAGAATATTTTAGAGGTGCTTGCACTCTTCCGTAGTATGTCCTTTTCTTTTGTGAAACTCACAATATCTTTCCTCATTCCCCTCTTTTGGGACGACCTTGCTACATGTTGCAGCTATTTATGTGGCTGTTTTGTTGACTCCTTTTGCTCTCTCGCGGAAGTAGTTTCGTCTGAAGTATTTTTTGGTTCTGTAGGGTGATCTGCATTTTTCCTTAGGAGAGGTGCTATTGTCTTCTGTCCGAGATGCTTTTTGGCCATGGTGGCTCTTTCTTCTTCCACCGCGATGAACTGACTTGCACGGTGGAGCGCGTCTTCGAGGGTATGAGGTTGATTTATGAGTAGTTCATCTTTAAAATGCAAGTCATACCAGAACGACTTCCTTAGTGCTGCAATGGCCGATTCGTCGTTGATATTTATTTGAGAAGCTATGTTTTTGAACCTGTCGAGGAAGGTTCGCAGTGATTCCTTGGGTTCATGGGATAGACTCCAGAAATCGGCTGAGCTGGTTTTCTTCGTGAAAAACATCGAGTAATGCTTTATAAAAACCACGGTGAGCTGATGGAAACTCCCGATAGAGTTTAATGTGAGATTGGAGAACTTACTAAGTGCCATTCTGCTAACATTTTCAACGAATAACTGGTAGAGCCCGGCGTCTCTCTGTCCTTCTGCAAAGTTGGCTCGGCCGGTTGCTATGGTGAATGCAGTTAAGTACTTTTGAGGATCTTCTCTTCCATCGTACGTCGGAACCTTGAACTTGTTGTTGTGTCTTATTATCGTACTTGTTATTCTTCTGTTGAACGGGGTCTATTGCGCCTCTTCCAATACGCAATCTAGTTCGGATGCCGAGTTGACCACTAAGTGCTTTTTAGAGTTGATTTCTCTGATCTGGGCTTGAATGCGAATTAGTTCGTTGGAAGTTGGTGGACCTGAGTTATCGTCGGGGTGTTCCACCTCGGTACTCCTTAACTAGAATCCCTTTTTTAGATTGTCATCTGGTGGAATATCTTCAAACAACCGACAGTTTAATCGAGGGCGATGTTGAAGGAGTGTCATCGCGTTCAAGCATCTGTGACATTGCCGCGCACTTGCGCTTCATCTCTGCAAAGTCCTGCTTGAGCCAGACTGTTTATGCCCCTTGTTGTTCAAGGGCGTGAATTACTACCGAGAGGGTCAGCTCCTGGTCTTGGAGGTGGTTCGTATTTTTCTCCTTCTCCACGTCATGCTCCTCTTGTTCCATGTCGTGTTCGTTTTTGTTGTGAGTTTTTTCCTGGTTGTGAGTCTCATCTAGGTTTTTCTGGATGTTGCCGGGATCCGGCGTATTCTCTCTATTGTTTTGATTTCGATTGTGGTCCATTGTCAGATGATTTGCCATGCCTGGTAGTTTAATGTGATATTTTGGTTTGTGTAAAAAAAAGGGTTCCCTAGAGATGGCGCCAATTGTTGAACCAGAGATTCAACACAATGAATTTGAACAAATAAATTTAGCTTTAAGAATTTTCTTGCGTGTGTATTCGAATCCCCCCTAATTTAACATAATGATCTCCTATTTATAGATACATTATAGGGAATTAGGTTAAATATATTTAGATAATATTCTTCCTAAATACTCGGAAATATTCCATAACAATATTTAATGAAGATTTCCCTAAAATTTGATTCGCCACCTTATACCAAGGTGAGCTTGTCTTGTACCAAGATGACCTTGGTTTGGGCCATTCGGGCCCAAATTAATGGGTTCGGTTCTAGGCCCATGACCAACTCGTCGTACCTATAGCGAAATGTATTGAGTCAAATCTCCATATTGGGTCCTTGATAGAGGTGTCAACCTCGATATCAACATACATCATGTATTTTATAAGTATATGATATCAGAGACCGGACATTTCTCTGGCATCTATGATGATAGAACATTTGTTTTTCTCATGTAAAGAAAAACCGGTTTTCTACAAATTTTTATTGACCAAGAAGAAAGTTATGTCCAAATCAACAAATTCCATTTACCAAGCCAAAAGATTTAATAACCATATGAATCTTATGTGTTATATTCATGTCAGATAGTATTAATAACACAAAGCCGCTAGTTCAAGTAGAAGCTTCAAGTCTATTTACACTTGGGCCAAATACAAATTAGACGAATCCCAAGTCCATCACTCAAGCTCAAATCACCTTTAACAACAGTCAAAACCAGAAGAACACAAAAAGAAGATGTTGCAACAGCCATACGATCAATACAACCACCAAATAAAGCTAAGCAACAGACTTGATTCCTTACTCATGTGCAGCTAAATTGTTCTTTTGTTTGTAATCAAATGATTAGGGTTTTCTCTTTTCGGGTTCTTTACTATAAACTGTAATCTCTGCTACATTACTTTAATAAGAAGTAAAGTTTAAAGTTCATAGTTCTTCTCTCAAACTCACAAAGCTTCTTTCTCACTTTCATGGTATCAGAGCCATGGAAGGCTCTTCTGATTTAATCGTTATCTCCTCTCTGGTTATTTTTCAGTGTGTTACTCTAAAGCTATGCTCTTCCAACTATCTCATATGGAAGACACAGTTCGAAAGTTTCCTCTCAAGCCAAAATTTTGATGGGATTTGTTAATGGTTCTTCAACTCGACCATCTCTCACTGTCACAAAGAAGAATGGAGATACAGTTTCAGAAGAAGCAAATCGTGAGTTCACAAAATGGTTACAAAAAGATTAACTTGTCAAAGCTTGGCTTTTTGGATCTCTCTCTGAAGAAGCCTTGAGAGTTTTCTATGGATTGAATACAACTCATGAGGTCTGGTACTGTCTCGACAAGAAATACAATAGAGTTTCAACAACAAGAAAGTTGGATTTGTAAAGGAAACTTCAAGGTATTTCAAAAGGACAAAAATCTATGGTTAAATATTTGGGTAAAGTAAAAGTATGATTGTGATAAGTTAGATTCAACAGGATTTCCTTTGACAAAATGTGAAATAATTTATGCTGCTTTGAATGGTCTTGATAAGGAATACCAAGCTATTGGTGCTATCATTGAAAACTCTATGGAAGTCAAACCTGATATGACATATGAAAATGAAGAGTTCAAGCTTGTTAGGTTTGACACTAAGCTGCATGTTTATTAGTAGGTTCATAAAGTTCACCTCACTTAGTATTCAATACCTAGAAGAGGATACATGAATCATGGCAGATGTCAGACTAATTTTTGTGGAACAAACAAAGGAAGAGGTAAATCTAACACTTACTCTACACAAGGTCGTGGATTCCACCATCAATTCTCTTCTTATACAGAGTCAAACATAAGGCCAACTTGTCAGATTTGTGGCAAGTATGGTCATTCTGCCTTCAGGTGTTATAGTAGGTATGATCAAGACTTTCAAAATACATATGAATTTCACACTGCACCATCTACAATGAGGATTTCAGACTCAGAAAATTCAGCTGGTCAAGAGTGGTTTGCTGACAATGGAGCTACTGCTCATATAACAAACAATTCAGCTTCTCTGCAAAGCTCACAGTCCTACAATGGTGATGACTCTGTGATTGTTGGAAATGGAGACTATCTTCCAATCAATCATGTTGGTACATTTGCTCTTCAAACCACTCAAGGTAACTTATCTCTTGATGATGTTTTAGTATGCCCTGGAATTACTAAGAACCTCTTATTGGTGTCTAAGTTAACAAAAATTATCCATGTTACTTTATTTTTGACTCTGATTATGTGTGTATAAAGGAAAAGTGGACAAAAAATTTGCTTACGGAGGGCAGAAGAATGAGTGATCTTTATGTGCTGTAGAATTCCAAGTTTATGGTTTACTACTCTTCAAGACAGCAAGTTACCAGTTATGAAGTATGACATCAAAGGCTTGGACATCTTCACAAGGAAATCATTCAACTTTTATCAAGAAATAAGATCATAGTAGTCAATAAGACAAGTAATCAACTGTGTGATGCTTGTCATTTAGGAAAAAGCAGCAGACTTTCATTTTCTGATTCTGAGTTTGTTTCAAATAGACCTCTACAGCGTATTCACTATGATCTTTAGGGTTTAGCTCATGTTGTTTCAACTCAAGGAATTCTATATTACGTGATTTTTGTTGATAACTTCTCTAGATTTACTTGTTTTTATCCACTTAAAAGAAAGTCTGATTTTTACTCAGCTTTTCTTCTACTTCAAAGGATGGCAGAGACCCAATTTGGCAATTTCAACAGAAAATAACAAAGTTTCAATGTGATGGAGGGGTGAGTTTATCATCAACAAATTTTTTTCTCATCTTGCAAATTGTGGCATTAAACAGCTGATTTATTGTCCCCATACTCTAAAACAGAATAGAATTGCAGAATAAAATCATAGACACTTGACTGAGCTTGGACTTACAATGATGTTTCATAGCAAAGTTCCTCAGTCTTTATGGGTAGATCCCTTTTTCACATCCAACCATCCGAGTAATCTTCTACTTTCATATGTTTTATCCAGTAATATGAGTCCATTTGAGAAACTAAATGGTATGTTACCAGTGTATCACTCACTCAGAGTATTCAGTTGTGCTTGTTATCCATTTTTGAGGCCATATTCGCATAACAAATTTGATCCAAAATTACTCTTATGCGTCTCCTTGGGTTATAACGAGAAATAAAGAATATAGATGTTTGCATCCTCGTACTGGTAGAGTATTCATCACTAAACATGCTCTTTTTGATGAAAAAGTTTCCCTTTATCTCTGAATATCAGAATTTTCAATCAGGCACTTATTTCATTAAAGCGTGGCAATCTGGTTTTGTTTAAGAGAAAGGGTCATTACCTGCAGATTCACTTACTGTTACTCCAGATCTACCAGTTACTGCAGAAAGGGTTAATGTTACTGGTTCATTGCCTCAGTCTTCTCAATAAGTGACTCAAGAGCGGTCACCTTAACCATCAACCACTGACTTAATTCTTCATGAGTTGGACACTGCTAAAGAGGATTCAGAAATTTATGATTCACCTAACTCATATAGAAATACTTACAGTTTTCAGGTACAGTTTCTGCATCTTCTGATTCAAACATATTTGCAGAAGCTGATTTTCCTCCTATGCCTTCTATCATTGGGTTTACACACCCTATGTTGACTAGATCTAAAGATGGGATTAGAAAGCCCAACCCCAAATATGCTTTAACTGTGATTCAGTCGCCTTACCCTAAACCTAAGACTGTGAAAACAACACTTCAAGATCTAGGTTGGTACAATGCTATGAAAAAGAAATTTCAACATTGCATGAAACAGACACTTGGGATTTAGTTCCTCTTGCATAAGCATCTAATGCGTTGGGTTGCAAGTGGGTTTTCAGAACCAAAATGAAGTCTTATTGTTCTTTAGAAAAACTAAAAGCCAAGTTGATGGTAAAAGGCTTTGAACAACAAGAAGGAATAAATTATGTGGAAATCTATAGTCCGGTTGTAAGAACTGCTACCATCAGAATTTTTCTGCACACTGCAGTAATACATCATTGGGACATCAAACAATTGAATGTGCGTAATGCTTTTTTACATGGTGAATTATAAGAACACGTGTTTATGAAACAACCTCCAGGCTTTGTTGATCTTCCCAAACCAGACTTTGTCTGCAAATTAAATAAAGCCATATATGGCTTAAAACAAGTTCCAAGGGCATGGTTTGATAAATTTGGTTCCTTTCTTCTGAATTTTGGCTTTATCTACAGTTTTCCAGACCCATCTCTGTTTGTCTATGCTAAAGGCAGTGATACTATTCTATTACTCCTTTTTGTTGATAATATGATTGTGACAAGAAACAATAACATTCTCTTTCAACAGCTCATTAACAGTCTCAGTACAGGGTTCCGGATGAAAGACATGGGAGAACTCCATTATTTTATAGGAATTCAAGCAACATTTCACAAGAAAGGTATGTTCTTGAATCAAGCCAAATATGCAACATATCTTTTCATTTCTGCATGAATGTCTGATTGTGCTCCTATGAATACTCCCTTACAACTCCAATCGGACAAAGTACCAGGTACCATCGAACCTTTTTTTTATCCAACCTATTTTAGAAGTTTAGCTGGAAAACCGCAGTATCTCACTCTCACCAAACCAGATTTACAGTTTGTTGTTAATCTTGTGTGTCAAAAGACGCACACTCCTACAGTCTCTGACTTCAACATCTTGAAACCCATTATGCGTTACCTAAAAAGAACTCTGGAAATGGACATTAATCTGTATTCTACAGCTACATCAATGTTATTATGTTACAATGATAGTGATTGGACTAGTTGCTATGAGTCAAGAAGATCCACAGGAGGTTATCATACATTCCTTGGACAAAATATCATGTCTTGGTATGCAAAAAGACATCCTACGATGTCTAAGTCTTGTACTGAAGCAGAGTATACTTTGTCCTATGGAGCCTCTGAGATTACATGGATTGGTGCCTTACTCATGCAAATTAGATTTCCACGTAGTACCACTCCTTTGCTCATGTGTGATAATCTTTCTGCAGTCTATCTCACTACAAATCCAGGCTTTCATGCCAAATCAAAACACTCTGTCATTGATTATCATTATGTCCGAGAACAAGTTGCCTCCAAATCATTAATTGTCAAGCATATTCCAGCTAATCTTCAAGTTGCTGATATATTTACCAAGTCTTTAGCTCAAACTTCATTCATTCACCTTCGGACCAAACTTGGTGTAAGCTTTCCACCACACACAAGTTTAAAGGGGTGTATTAATAACACAAAGCTACTAGTTCAAGTAGAAGCTTCAGGTCTATCTACACTTGGACCAAATACAAATCATACGAAGCCCAAATCCATCACTCAAGCTCAAATCACCTTCAACAACGGTCAAAACCAGAAAAACACAAAAAGAAGATGTTGCAACAACAATATGATCAATACAGCTCACCAAATAGAGTTGTTCAACATATTTGATGTGCAACTAAATTGTTGTTTTGTTTGTATTCAAATGATTAGGTTTTCCCTTTTCATGTTCTTTACTACTACATTATAAATTGTTTTAATAAGAAGAAAAGTTTAAGGGTCGACGAATTTTTTCTCCTTGTACTATAGCTATTACTCGTTTTTCCACCTGAACTTTTGACATTTCTATTTTACATTTTTTAAAAAAATTCCTTTTAATATGCCCCACATACTATCAAAATTCATCACTATTCCACAATGAACAATAAACTGTGCTTATTCTAATTAACCAGAATTCTTGTTTTCTTAAATTGCGTCTTTTATGATTAACCCGAATTTTCCTTAAAACCGATTTCTAACAAGATTTTGTATCACTTATCAAAATTTGTGTAAAAATTCTAAATTTCATCACACTTATAACTTTAGTTTCATGTTTTTTTTTTCTAATTCATAAAATTTTCTTTTTAATATGCTCCAAAACTATAAAAATTCATGTTATTTACTATTAAAAATTGTTTTAATAAGAAAAAAAAGTTTAAACTTCATAATTTTTCTCTCAAGCTCAAAGAGCTTCTTTCTCACTTTCACAACGTTGGAGGGAGATTTAATTTAAAGAGCTCCGGTGAGAAACCCTAATACTTCATTTCGCAGTCATTGTCTCAGAGCTCCGGTATTTAGCCAATCTTCATCGATTTGGTACGCTTCTCTCTCCATCTATTCTAGTGATAGACGTAGACTTCTTCGGATCTGATGTTCCGATCTTACTCTCTGACTAGTACCAATGTTCCCTTCTCAGATTTCGTAGGGAAATGTGATCCCCGATCTTTACGATTATTTTCCTTTAAATCTCTATTATACATTTAAAGCACAGTGCTTTCTTTTCGATTTTGTTATTAGATTCTCAGCGTCCGAAATTTACTTTTCAGATTAATCTATCAAGTTTTTTTGCTCTCGAAAGTGTGATTATTATTGCTTGTGATTTGCAGTGATAGGACTCTGGATTTGTGATTATGGCTGATACACTTGATTCCCGACCTCATGCATTTTCAATTAAATTGTGGCCGCCGAGTTTACCAACAAGGCAAGCTCTCATAGAGCGCATTACGAACAATCTCTCTTCTAAGACCATTTTTACTGACAAGTACGGTAGCTTAACCACGGATCAGGCTATGGAGAATGCTAAGAGGATCGAAGACATTGCTTTTTCCACCGCAAACCAACAGTTTGAGAGGGAACCTGATGGTGATGGCGGTTCTGCTGTACAGCTTTATGCCAAGGAATGTAGTAAACTTATCTTGGAAGTTCTCAAGAAAGGGCCTGTGGCAAAGGTGTCCGAAAGAGAATCTATCTCTGAAGGATTTGCATCTTCTCGTCAAACTGTTTTCGATATCTCCAAAGACCGACGGGCTTTCATTGAGGCTGAGGAGGCTGAGGAGCTTCTCAAACCCTTGAAGGAATCTGGCAATGCTTACACCAAGATATGCTTTAGCAATAGGAGTTTTGGTTTAGGCGCTGCTCGTGTTGTTGAGCCTATTTTGACTTCTCTGAAAGGTCAGCTGAAAGAAGTTGACTTGTCGGATTTTGTTGCTGGACGACCTGAGGCTGAAGCTCTTGATGTTATGAATATATTCTCGAATGCACTGCAAGGTAGTATTCTCAAATCTCTCAACTTATCAGACAATGCATTGGGCGAAAAGGGTGTTAGAGCGTTTGAGGCCCTTTTGAAATCTCAGAGCTCTTTGGAAGAGCTGTATTTAATGAATGATGGTATCTCTAAGGAAGCTGCACAAGCGGTTGCTGAGTTGATTCCTTCTACAAAGGATCTGAAGGTCCTTCAGTTTCATAATAACATGACGGGAGATGAAGGGGCAATTGCAATTGCAGAGGTTGTGAAGCGTTCGCCACTACTGGAGAATTTTCGGTGTTCTTCCACCAGAGTCGGATCAGAAGGAGGGATTGCTTTGTCAGAAGCACTTGAGAGTTGTACTCATATGGAGAAACTTGATCTGCGGGATAATATGTTTGGCACAGAATCCGGGCTTTCTCTGAGCAAAACTCTTTTAAGCTACAAACATCTGACTGAGCTATACTTGAGTTATCTAAATCTAGAGGATGAAGGTGCCATAGCAATAGCAAATGCTCTAAAGGAGTCTGCGTCGAACATTGAAGTCCTAGAGATGGCAGGAAATGACATAACAGTTGAAGCGGCTTCAGCAATAGCAGCCTGTGTGGAAGTGAAACAAGATCTGAGGAAGTTGAATTTTTCTGAGAATGAGCTAAAAGATGAAGGATGTGTCCAAATAGCAAAGAGCATGGAAGAGGATCATTTGAAATTGCAATACATTGATATGAGCAACAATTACATAAGGAGAGCTGGAGCACGGGCCCTGGCTCATGTAGCTGTTAAGAAAGAAGCTTTCAAGCTGTTGAATATCGATGGGAATATCATATCAGAAGAAGGCATTGAAGAAATTAAAGAGATATTCAAGAAATCTCCAGAAATGCTTGGAGATTTGGACGAGAATGATCCTGATGGAGACGAAGAGGAAGATGAGTTGGAATCAAAGCTGAAGAAGCTTGAAGTTAATGAGGATGATTAAGTTTGTAATATTGGTAATTTTGTTTGTCTTGTAATACCAAGAAGGAATGATCACTTTTAGCAGACCAAAAGAAAGCATGGAGGCTTTGGTGTTAAGTTTTATTTTGGGTTATTTTCTTAAATACTCTTAATTAGGCCTGCAATTCGGTTCGGTTCGGGTTGGTATGGGTTGGTTAATTTCGGTTTTCGGTTTTTTTGGAATTTGAAATTACTTCTGAATTTGAACCGAAATTTAATTCGGTTCGAGTGTCGGTTTTTTCACAGTTTTTCGAGAAAACCCGAAACAAAAACGGAAATCGAGATAACCGAAAATTTCGGTTAAGTTTCGGTTATTTTTTCCGAAACAGAAATTAATGGTTATTTCGGTTTCCGAAAACCGAAATAACCGATTTCCGATACCAAAAACCTGTTTATTAAACTATGAATGCCAAAACCTGTGTTACAATATGATTCAAAAGCTGGTTTAAAATCTGTTTGACAGACAATTCACTTCATCAACAAAACACAAACATACAATCACAGATTCACAATGTTACAAAGTTACATACTTAAGTAATTGATTCAAAACAGAAAACATAAAATAAAAGCTACAAAGTTACATCACTTCATCAACCTGAAATTACAAAGGTGAGTATTAGACATTAGACATATTGCAGACAACCATAAATCATTAACAGTATAACACAATTAAATAAAGAAGTTAAAAAGTTGAATTACTTTCAAAGACAGTTTTAATGAATCAAATTTAGTCACCCCTGCCTGTTTATATTCATCATACCCCTTCTCTTTTAATCTTTTAATGAAAACATTCTTTCCATATTATAACTCCGAATTATTTATTTTTTTAAATTATTCATAAAGAAGAAATCTTCCATCAATTGCTATTGGACCAACATATTTCCAATCAAACATTGTTAAAATGCAAAATCTCCAATGGAAAAACTTTCAAATGTAAATTTTTTTGAAATTATGACAAATTATATATCAAATTTAGGTTGTTACCAATTGAAGTTAAAATATAAAGCGTCATCTCCGAGTTGAAGTAGTTAAAGATGAAAATACTCGACTTAGATATTGTTCAACACAGAGAAAAAAAACAAAAGCAAAACTGATTTTTCACCTTTGGATGAGCTAGTATATTATGCTTTTTAAATAAGACTTATTAGGTATGTTTTATTTATGTTGTGTAATAAGATTTATATATAGTAATATCGCTATTTTATCGAATATTATTTAAAATATAATAAATCGATAGAATTTGTAAACTTAAAAGTAAAATATCTATAATTAAAGATAACAATAAGGAGAAATCGTCTTAACCTAATGGCATACATAAGCCCACAAGATAGGTAAGCGATGGAAGACCACTAACGAAACCCTCTTTTCGCTAGCATATAAAATGGAAGCAATAATTACGGCCTTGGTGACTCTCTCAAGACTTCAAATACACATTGTTCGGGAAACAAAGATCACAATAATGAAATGTTACAAGATAATCTAAATTTCATCGATGAAATACAAGACCGTGCAATTACGATAATTCAAAACTATGTTTCAAGTGTATGTATGTCATGTATCAAGTGTTTTGGAATTACCCTTTTTATTTTTGAAGTTTTCATATATTTACAGGTTTTGAACACAAATATGATAAAATTTCGGAAACATTACAAGAAAACACGTCAATTTCCATAAAAACATCCATTAAAAATATGTCGGTCTGTGCTTTTATAAATTCCAAGAGTTCCATCCAACATAACTACATATACCAACTAAAATTTCTCTCAAAACTTTGGTGGATCCATAATCAAGTTTATTTAGAGATGAACATGCAAGGAGTGTGGGCAAGTAAATAGAATTAACTTATCAACTACATTCATTGTGAAAAAATCGTAATTTGAAATGTCCATGTTCAATCGGCGAAAATTCTCACTATATTACGATTGGTTTAGTATAGAATCCTTGGACACATGGATCACCCAGTTCAATTTGGGTCAATCGATCCAGGTCCCCCATACATTCATGTGTAGAAAGGAACCAAATAGATTAACCACCAGATCCAGGCCATCTAGATCTATCGACCAAGAGACATAGATCGATCCATCAATATTCCAAGCCAAAAGACTAGAGAAAAGTTGAAGCAATTGACCACCATATCGATTGATTCAAAGTGTTTCCCCAAATTTTGCATTTAGGTCCCTCCAAATTTTGTTTTTTTTCTTCAACTTTTTTTTTGTTTTAGACTATAAATAAGATTTTATTTATTTATTTTGGCTACAATTTATTCTATCTGGATTTATTGAGACCTTGAGAGCTTTTCGAAAAATGAATTGGAACATTGTATTCATTTTTATATAATATAAGATTTATAAGTCCAATTTTTTAAAAATCTATTGATTACACAATTCATTTTATTATCTATAAGTAATCCACTAGTTAGACTACATATTTTCCTACGAAAATCAAGATATGAAAGTAGGGTATTCCAATAGTGATTTTTTTGGGTGCAGAAGCTTTCATTCATTCATCAAATTTTTAAGTGATTACATAAGGATAAGGAGAAGCAACATCGGATATAACATGATGTGCCAAAAAGGTACTCAACAAAGTTAGCCAAATCTAAAATGCAAATGATAGACAAAATAAACATAGATTGGTAGGAAGTTAGGAGTAAGATGAAACGGTTTAGTGCGACTAAACATTTGGTGAACTCAATTCCTGCTACTTCCTTGACTAACTTTGGAAATGTCAACTTACATTGTGATTTGGATAAATGGTCTAAACCAGCGGATTTCACTGAAGTGGTTGCTGATGCACTTCTGGCCTCGAATAGGCCATTCCACAAGAATGAAAAAAAGTTGGAAGGATGGAGATCCACTTTGGTATAGAAAAAAAAGAAACATTCACTCACAAAAAGAGAGGAAAAGACGGATCAAATCCCTCTTCGATAGAAGAAGATAATAAGGACAATCTTTTCCGGTCCCGGTAGGAGGAAAATTTACAAGATATTGTAAATACGACGTCTAAGGGACTAGAAAGACATACTAGTAAAAAAATAGCTAAAACCACAAAAATGTCACGTCCATTTCGTGGCTATTTCAAAAATAGTTACGAAATAATAAAATAGTCACAAAATGTAAAGCAGAGTAAAAACCGTGACCAAATCGTAACTATTTCGTGACTAAAAAAGCCACAGAATAGTCACGATTATAAATGTGAACAAGTTTGCCACGAAATAGTTATGTTACCATCGTGGAAAATTTCGTGGCTATAAATAGCCACATTATATCTATGATGTCTCTGTATTTTATATGTTTTGCAAGGTCATTACCATAATTTTAGAGTTATTTAGATGTCAATATGTTACATTCCTAGGAAATTCTTAGTAAATTTGCATTTTTAGGAAGTTTCGCATTAGCATTTGCATATATGTGCATTTTGGAGATTTTTCAGGACTTTAGGGAGCTTGTGGAACATTATTGCAATTTTGGAGAATGAGAAGGAAATGCCAACTCAATGTTAGCTCGAGTCTGATTCGATCAATCGGGCCAGCTACCACATCGAGCCAAGTCATCGAGCCCAACTCGATCACAGCCAAGTGGCCTCGATGACCCGGAGTTCGCCTTAACAACGGTTCCACCCGACTCGATCAAATACTTCATCCGCCTCGACCTTACTTCACTTTCCTCTATCACACCTCATCCCACGCTGAAACCCGGCTCGATCAACTTCACTCGATAGTTTATCGAGCCCAACCACAATCTCATCAAGCCAGACACATCTTCATCGTGCCCGACACATCTTCATCGAGCCCGACACATCTCCATCAAGCCAACTAAATTCGTTTCGGCACCGCATCGTGATCGAGCCAAGTTCGCCTCGACCAAGTTGCTCTATCACCCGAGATCCCAACTCGAGCTGTTCACGCCTCGATTACCACATCGAGCTGCTCATCAAGCCACCTTCATTGCGACCCGATGACCCAAACCAAGACGATTCAGTTTCGGGTTAAGAAGAATCATTGAGGATTTTTAGACATTTGTCATTTAGCGTTTTTAAGGCTTTTCTAAACTACTTCATAAGCCCTAAAAACGCCTCTTTTTGGACTAAAATTTATTTTATTCCATTTTGGGGTTTGTCTTAGGTTTATTTTTCCTCTGTTTTTCCTTTGATGTTCTTGGTTGATCAAACTCAAATTTCTTATGAAGTTCATGTTTAGCTTATGATTTCTTCATTTTCATGCTTAGTTTAATGGTTGAGACTATCTGGTGCATGTTGATCTACTGTTTTATGATTTTAATCTCGTTTTTATCTTGATCATCATTTCTGGGTTTTGTTACTGTTTCATTTGATCTTGTTTTTCTCATTTTTATCTTCATGCTTATTTCTTTCTTATCAACTGAAATATGATATTAAACATTTCCGCACCCGAAATGTGTCTGATAAAATGTTTGAACATGTGATTTCAGAGATTTGCATACCTAACCTAAGAGATTAGATGTTTAGGATGTTTATTGGCTTTAGCATATTGGTTCTTCATGCCTTCTAGGTAGTGTTTCGTTAACGAGAGTTAGGTCTGGATATTGCTTAGGTTGAAATCATTTATCAAGAGATTGGACTTGGTTGTTTATGAATCTGCTATCTAGGGATTAGCTCATTGTTTGAGGTATGTTAGGTGTCCAAGTAGTTCAGGGAGGAACATCGGTCAATTACCCCCATCCTTAGGAACTGATTCCTTTGATTGAATTTTAGTACCATCCCCTTCCCTGTTTTTATTTTACTTGTTGTTTACCCTTTAGTTTTTACTTATGCATGCTATTACCTATTCCATGTTTTACTTCATGCATGTTTTGTTCATTTAGGACTTGTTAGATAACAACCCATTTTCTTTTTTGGCTTGCATCAGTAGACTCAGTTGCATCTAGAGTGGTTAATAACACACCCATTTGGATTGATACCTATTCATACTACAATGACAATGATAGTGTGATAGAAATTGACACGTAAAAAAACTTTACTATCAATCTACTATTCATTTTATGGATATATATTGTCACGAAATATCCATGCTATTTTCGTGGCTAAATATTTTTTTGGCTTTTTTGTCCTATCAATCAGAGTTAAACGAGTGGAGCAGAGAATCAAGTAGACTTATGGGAGTGGAGCAGAGAATATACTCGATTTTTGACTTTTTAGCCACGAAATGGAGTTTGGAAATTTCGTGGCTTTTTTATATAACCAGCAATGTTTCTTATCAAAGCTACACAATTTTAAGTTTTCTCTCTTTCTCCTATTGTTTATTTTATGCTCAGATCTCATTTTCTCGTTTCATCTATCATTTAAGAACTTAAATGTTTATTTTTTTCAATCAAGGGAGTGGATGGATCGACACATTGATCCAATACAAAATTGTGTATCAAAAAAGTTTATAAAGGGGGTTAACGTATTTCTTGTATTTGCTTGTATTCAAGAATCTTACATAGAGAGCAGCACTTCATTGTGTCCATGTGCACAATGTAAGAACCAAAAACAACGAGATGCAAGAACTGGTCGAGCCATGGAGAAATGTGTTATGATGTAGGCGAATCCTCGAGGAAGAGTCATTTTACAAGTCAAGAAGCAACATAGGGTGACAAGCACCAAATTTCCAAGTTCCGCTTAATATTTACAAGAATTCTCCATACGAAAATTTTAACGTGGAAGAAAACTTGGTGCAGCACCATGTATTGGATAATATGACGGATACAAATGAAGAGCCATATCATGATAAAGTTTTTCAAGCTTTTGAAGCTGAAAATCAACCACTTTATGACGAATGTGGTGATGGAATTTCAAAATTATACATGGCTTCGCATATGATGAGAGTAAAAATTGATTACAATTTGGCGGATGCATGTGTGGATGAGATATCGTAGATGTTCAAAGATGTTTTCCCAAGCCAAATAAAGCTCCAACTTCATACTACGAGACAAAAAAATTGACAAAAACGCTCGGACTACATGTTGTCAAGATTGATGTTTACGAGGATAATTGTATGCTCTTTTGTAAACAAGATAAAAAAAAATTGATGTATTGTCTGTTTTGTGGTAAAGATAAATACTACCCAAACAATAGAAAAGGAAAAAATCGAATTAAGCAAAGAATGTTTTATATGCCAAATTGCCAATTATAGAGCGGATGAAGCGTTTGTGGATTGTAGGAGGGGTAATGATGCAGCGTAGGATCATATATCAACTTGGTTCTTATCAATGGTTTTGGTTTTAACATTGGTTTTGGTTTTATACGATCGCATGTGCTTTACGTATGGTTATGTCTTGGTTTTTCTCATGAGATTATCATGTGCTTAGTTTACACGTGATTATCACATGCATTTTGTTTTCTTTTTAGTTCGATTTATGTCTCTCCTTGTGTAAGAAGGATTAGGTTTTATATTGCTTTATAAATTTTTCTTTGTTTTAGGTTTAACATTACTATTGATTTTTAATAAAAGATTTGGTTTTTGAACGATCTTCTTACGAAAAACGGTGAAGAGTATATATACACAAACGAGTTTCTCACGAAGTACGGTATAGAGTATACACAACCCTAATCGATACATAACTTTCACTTCTCCATCAGTTGGTATCAGACACGGAACGTTCTGAGAATTTAATCTACAATTTTCATCTTGCCTCCAAAGAAATCAACAGATAACCTTAAAGACGACACTAGGGATGTACCTCCTGCCTTTGATTGGAATGAGCTATGTAGCACTCTTCTTGCTATGCAAGAAAACATACAAATCGCTATAACATCTTCTATCCAAAAGAATATGCAACAATTAGGAGAAATGATTGTTCCCAATCTACAACAACGTCGTCAAGACGCTGACGATGAGAGACGTGATCAAGACGACGACGAATATATAAATCAAGGTCAAATCCATGAAAACCGCGATGATCTAAGACACAATCACAACCAACATGATTTAGTACATGATCATTGGGAAATAGGATTCAAGGTGGATATACCAGAATTCCATGGTGGAGTTTGTGGTGAAGCGCTGTTAGATTAGCTCATCACCGCCGACGAAATTTTTGAGTTCAAACAAGTACCACCTAACCGTTGTGCTTCTTTAGCGGCAATGAAATCTCGTGGACATGCGACTGCTTGGTGGAAACAGACGAAAGCAAGTCGCCTTCGTAACAATAAATTTCCAATTCAGTTATGGGAGAAACTAAAAAAACACCTACGTTTGACGTTTCTACTGCACAACTATAAGCGAAAGATGTACATGAAACTACAAAATCTTCGCCCAGGTCAACGCATTGTAGATGAACATGCTAAGGAATTCTCTTTGTTCCTTGCACATACAGATATTAATGATTTGCAATCGCAAATTTTTCTTGATTTGTAGGAGGTCTTAGGCCATCTTTACAAGCGTCAATAGTCCACTTTGACCCTACAAAAATCGCTGAAGCACATCGACGAGTCGCAAATTTTGAGCAACAACAACGATCTTCTACTTGGAGCAATCAAACATCATGACCAAGACAAGCTGATCCACAAGTTGGATCGTCGCCTTTTTAAGCTAAAGATGCTAATAATTTGCTATCAAATACTCGTCCTACATCTACTGCGGATGATCCTCAACTTCGGTGTTCTTCTCGGCCTAATGCTCTTCGTTGTTACTCATGTGGTGAGCTTGGTCACCGTTAAAATGCGTGTCCAAATCAACATCGTCGTGGCCTCCTGCCTGACGATAATACTAATGAGGATGGAGATTTTTATGACTTGGTTGATGAGCGTGACAACCCCTCAGACACGATTGATTAACTAATGACAGGTGATAAAGGGCCTCTTCTTGTGTTGCACAGATATTTTTTTACACCATCTCGTCATGAAAACCAATGGCTTTGTACCAACATATTCCGCTGTACATGTATGATCTGTGGTCGGGTATGTAGTTTCATCATTGATTTGGGTAGCTGTCGTAATGTTATTTCTGATGAGGCTATCGACAGACTCCAACTACAACGAGAACCACATCCTTCTGCTTATATGTTAGGTTGGTTAAAAGAAGGTGTTAGTATTTCTATTACACATCATGTGCTCGTCCCTTTCTCAATTGGTCCTTACTATCGCGATCAGACATATTGCGATGTTGCTCCAATGGACGTTAGCCACTTACTGCTGGGACGACCATGGGAATTTGATCGGAAGATCACACATGATGGTCAAACTAACACCTACAGCTTTATTTTGGAAACGCACAACATCATTTTGGTACCATCTCGGGAGATCTCACCGTCTAATGACACTACACAAGCTCCATCAATCTCACCTCTGGTACATACCTCTACCTCACGGAAGACCATGTTGCTTAGTTCCTTTGCTACCGTTGGTGCCAAACTCAAAGTTGAAGGTCAAGCCTTTTACCTATGCCTCTATGCGATCACACCATCCCAGGCTAATACTACACCACTCGCACCATCTATAATTACTATTATAGAGCTTTTAGAGCAATTTAGTGACGTGTTTCAAACAGATTTACCGTCCCATCTACCTCTGATGCGTGATATTCAACAGCACATTAATCTCGTCCCTAGTTCAACGCTACCTAATCGACCCCATTACAAAATGAGTCCAGTTAAACATGAAGAATTGCGTCGACAAGAAGAAGAGCTTTTGCACAAAGGATACATTCAAGAGATTATGAGCCCTTGTGCAGTGCCAACGCTTTTGATTCCAAAGAAAGACGGTTCTTAGCATATGTGTGTTGATAGTAGAGCCATCAACAAGATTACGGTGTGGTATCTTTTTCCCACTCCCCGTCTCGACGATCAATTGGCCAGCTTTGATTTTCTTTTAAACTAGATTTGAAGAATGGCTACCATCAGATTCATATTTGTATGGGTGACGAATGGAAAATGGCTTTCAAGACTCGCGAAGGTTTATTCGAATGGTTTGTTATGCCCTTCGGTTTATCAAATCACCCAGCACATTCATGAGAGTTATGAATCAAGCATTACGCCATTTTATAGGCAAATATGTCGTTGTGTACTTCGACGATATTCTCATATTTAGTGCATCACTTCAAGACCATCTACTCCACCTTCGTGAAGTCCTTATGGCTTTGCGACATGAAATTTTTTTTGCAGGGTTGAAGAAGTGTAAATTTGGCATGAGTGAGGTACCTTTTCTTGGATACATAATTTCAGCTAACGGGATTGAATTAGATCCTGCCAAAGTTGAAGCTATTCACTCGTGGATTACACCCAATACAATCACCAAAGTACGTGGCTTCCATGGCTTGGCCTCCTTCTTTTGACGTTTAATCAATCATTTTAGTTAAATCATGGCTTCACTTACGGATTTCATGAAAGTCGGCTCCTTCACATGGACACCTGAAGCCGAGATTGCGTTTGAAACCATCAAACACAAACTCACATCGGCACCTATATTATGCTTACCAGACTTTACAAGAAACTTTGAACTTCATTGCGATGCTTCTAAGCTACGTGTTGGCGCAGTCTTGAGTCAGCATTGTCGTCCTATTGCTTACTTTAGCGAAAACTTCTTGGGCGCATGACTTTGTTCACTACAAGAAAAAGTCTCATTGATAGCACACGATTAACGCTATAAAAGGC
>OVBE01004599.1:0-23566 GCA_900406425.1 Iberis pinnata | reverse complement strand
GTGAATATTGGGAATGAGAGAGGTGCTAAATATATAGACGTAAATATCGACGAAAAATCGACGGAATTTCCGTCGCTTTCTTCGAATATAGCCGTTTCGCAACGGCAAAAAAACGATCACATTAAAACAGTCAAATTTCATCACCAAAAGCGACGGAAGAGCGACGGATTATCACCGTCGCTAAAAAACCATCGCTTTTCCGTCGCTAAATAGCGACGGATTATGTCCGTCGATAAAATAATCGACGCAACAGCCCAGCCGTCGATTCGCCGTCGATAAAAGCAATCGTCGCTTTTTCCGGTCACTTTTTCCCTTGTTTTCTTGTAGTGATTAATCTCTTAAAGTTAATTTTATTACTCTGTTTAAACATTGTACCAAAGCAATTCCTGTATATTGGTTGGTAGAAACATTTTTAAGGAATTAGGATCGCACATAAATCAAAAGGTTTAATTTTTATTTTTTATTTTTTTTTTGTGGCCGTAAGTTATGAAATAACCTTTTAACTAAAATTATGGTTTTCTACCAAGTTTTCGAGTTAGTTTACAAATTGAATTGTCTTGGTGCAATATGTAAACAAATTAACTCAAATCTATATGTCAACATCATTAAAAATATCATGTGGTAGAGTTTGAGTTATGCTCTTTTCCATTTAAGTTCATGTTGCTTTTTTTTCTTAATTTATATATAACAATTCCACCTAGTTTTTGTTAGAAGAAAAATATGGTGATAAAAAGTTCCTCATATACAAAATATATTAATGACAAAAAATCACAACAGCTGGTCAATATATGAATAATATACGAAACGAATTTGCAAATATGTTTTGGTATGTAAGACGTTAATTCTTTTTTATAGAAATGATACAATTTTTTTTATTATTACATTTAGTTAATATTCATTTGTATAATTATTTCAAAATTTTAATTAGAAAAGTTACGAATCGCTTATATTGACAAAAATGTTAATTCATATTTTTACAGCAATCTCACCATATAAATTACCACATAAATTTTACAGCAAATTACATCGAATTGTAATATCTACAACCACTTAACCTTGATACTACATGTTACCAATCGGAATCTATGAATAATAATTTTAAGTATGATATTATGAATGCAGATGCTCTCCAAATATGAGGTTTATAATTATCTAAACAAGTTTAGAACGGTCAATCAATCAATTGGATCTTGTGCGACATATATTTTTTTGGACTAAAGATCGGTTTCGGTGTGCTCTGCTTGGACTCATGAGCGGTTCTGTGTATGGTAGTATACAAAGTATGAGTTTCGATTTTAAATTCTTTTTTTTATATATAACTGACATTAAGATTTTCTGGGAGATCATCAATCCTAATACTGCTCTTGTTCAAATATGCTTAACTTTGTGGAATTCTGATGGGATATGATGCATTAGTACTTACATAATTTAAACATAAAATTTGGTTGAAATTTAACGAAGATGCGCAAATCCAATATCAACGTTTCTCTTCTAGCGATTGATAGTTCCATGTGAACTAAAAAAGTTCAAGTTCAAGTTGCCTCTGAAATATACACAAAACTTGTCGTGTATTGATGATTTGAGTGGCATTCGGTTGGCCATCCAATTTTAAAGGTAAACATTTACTAGGGACCAGTCTCTTTTAAAATTTGTTTGCAGGCAGATACTGATCGAAGGTGTTGGCACTTTATTCCAAATAACAGATTTATTCGTTCCAATCTAACAAATTGGTGTTTATTTTACCAAAAAGATAATAGTCTAGTGATAGGGTAAGAATTTGGGTTTCTAGTGCTCCGAGTTAAAACCATTCTTTAATATGGAAGAGCATTCCTTAAATTTGAATATTTAAGTGTTGGTTTTGAATACGAAGGAGATTATGCGACAAGATTTCGGAATTCCCAAAAAAAATTTCACATTAATCTCTAAGAATTATAACGAGTAAGTTCAATAATTAAAAATCTATTAAAGAGAAAATTGCACTCGTTATGCAAGTAGTCAGATTTAATTTTTAGTCTTTATTATACCAACAGAAGAGGTGACAACCACTTAATCATTTGTTGTTCGTTAATTCTCATAATTTTTTTAAGTGGATTACATACTAATCTCCAGTTTAATGTGTATATGACCAAAGTTCCATATAAAGTTAACTTAAGTGATTCCTTAAGTTTGAATATCTAAGTGTTGATTTTGAATACGAAGGAGATTATGCGACAAGGTTTCAGAATTCCCATATTTTTCACATTATTCACTTAAAATTGTAACGGGAAGGTTCAGTAATTTAAATTCTATTAAAAAAAATTGTACTCGCTATACGAATACTCATATTCGATCTCTAATTTGTGTTAGATCAGCAAGAGATGTGAAAACCACTTAATCATTTACTATTTGTTAATTATCACTTTTTAAAAGTGGTTTTCATACTAATCTCCAATTCAATATGTCCATGATGAAAGTTCCATATAATGTTAAAGCATATATGATAAATTTCGGTTTAATTTAGAATAATGCTACGTTTCCTTATGATAGTTTTGTAGTACCTAAGAACTGTGACGAAACTTTGTGGGAAGTGAAATTGACTTGGGCCTGTTTTGGGCCTTTCTATTCAAAAAAATCAATTTGGACTATTATGAGAAAGTAAAAAAAAAAACATTAGAAAACTGTGAAAGTACTAGCTAGAAATTAGGTTCAAGTAAATAAAATAATAAAAGAACGTGACAGATAGAGAATCTATCCTTTGGATCTTCTCGACAAATAAGAGCCCTTCACTTGGATCTCTCTTGGATAACTCATTAAATGACACTATCTAATATACCCACATGCATGTATCTTTTATATTAGAACCTTCTCAATTTTTTTGTCACAAAAAATATCTTATGTTTTGTTCCTTTCTGCTATACCTCAAAGATTATTCTCCTCCAAAGTTCTTGGATTTGTCTTCAAATCACAATTTTGGAGATTAAGGAGAAAGAAAGAATAAGAAAAAAGATGTGTAATCATCATCACGAGGACTCACAACAAAACAACATCCCTTGTCTCCATTGTCAACCACATTCATACATTCGCATGGTGCATATACACTCATAAATATAGAGTTTTATGTTTGGTCTTAACAAAAGTTTTGGTTTGGTTTTGATTATAGGTTCAACATATGATAGAGAGATGCATTATACTCCGAATGACTCGTGACGAATGCGTCTCGGCGTTAGACACTCACGCAAGCATTTTACCACTCGTTACGCTCACTGGTTAGTCTTTTTAACATATTACATCTATACATGGCCGGTCCCGAGACCAAGCAAAGCATATTACATCTATACATGGCCGGTCCCGAGACCAAGCAAAGCAAGCACGAGCTTGCGGCCTATTTTATATTTTTTAAATTGTACTTTAAGAACTGGCTATTTTCAAGATTTATTTTAAGAACCGGCCCATATTTTTATTTTATATTGCGACTTTAAAAATCTTAGGACTGGCTTTGCATCTGTATGATTGTCGAGAGTTTATATATCAACAAAAAGAAATGGTTCTTTTATAAAGTTATGAAAATGATATAAGTTTCGGTTGAGACGGAGCAGATTGGTTGTCATCCCTGTTGTATTTTCATATAAATTAGGGTTTGAATTTCTTTCATTTAAATGTCGTCTTTTAAGTTATTAAATTGGTTTGTTGTGGTTCAAAAAAAAATATGTAAGTTTCGATTTAGCGAGATTAGATGTTAATTGTGAAGAGCTTCTAGGATGATGTTAGTCATTTATATATTCAACAAATGTTAGATTAATTATATAGGCCACACACAAAAAAAAGTTTTAGGGAATTTTTAGCAATACCAAGCTTAGATTAAAGAAACATTTGTGTTATAAATCCTTTAAATTATTTTGTTTTTTTTTTTGGCAGTTTGGAGAGGACTTCAAA
Organism: Iberis pinnata; assembly: GCA_900406425.1. Taxonomy (NCBI): domain Eukaryota; kingdom Viridiplantae; phylum Streptophyta; class Magnoliopsida; order Brassicales; family Brassicaceae; genus Iberis; species Iberis pinnata. The sequence goes on along the minus strand of OVBE01004599.1, from coordinate 19,654 downwards.
GAGAAAATAAGGATTTCTTTGAAACATATGGGCTCATAAGTAAGATTTATGGGATCATATATTCTTTTTATTATTTTGAATAAATTCAGTTTAATTTCTTAGCCAATACATTGGCCAAATATGTTGTTTAAATGTTTGATGATGTTAAATTTTGACCAGGCGGATATGTTCGAAGATCGTCGAGGATTGAGAGAAGGATACAATGAAGAGTTTGCTTTAGACTTGTAGCTAATTATAAATTTATATGTAAGGCTAGGCAATATTATGTTACTACGATGATGCAACTTTCATTCTATTTTATGTTATAAGGTTTCACTATAGGATAAAGATTATAAACTTTTTTTGGTTTCATGATTTTTAAGGTTGTTTTTCAGATCAAGTATTTGAAAACTCTGAAATATAAAATATTTTAGTTTACATATAATTGCTAGTTGTTATATAGCACCAAGTGTAACTTATACATTATTGAAGTTATTAGGCAGTTTCTTTAAACTAAAATGTAATGTATATACACTAATTCAACACCTAAGTTTTAAGTTTCTAATTCTTTCATCAAATTACATTGGAATACAATATCTACTTCAATTCAACTTTGATACTATATCAGATTTAGTACCTCTCTCAAAAAAATTCAAAACTCCATAATATTTTAGATCATATTCACCAAATATCTAATTTGTCCAATTTTTTCTGGTCTAGGTTCGTCTCCAAAATATAAAAAAAAATATGCATCTAAAAAAAAGTAAATTGATGGGAAAATATATATTTAAAGCCAAAGCGAAAAATATAGATTAAACATTTGACATACTTTCAAGAGGACTGTTTTGGCTGAATTCACTCGTTCAAGACGAAACAAATTTTTATACTCGGCTTTTGGTAAATTTGATTTTACATTTTCGAACTATATTATCACTTTGACATTTTGAGTATTGTGGAGAAAAAAAGACATTTGACCTAAATATAATCACACTTTAATAATTAATATTTGACCTAATTGTATTATCATTTTGCCTGTTTGGATGGTCTTCAGGAACATTTGATCTACAGTCACCTGTTAGCAAAGCCAATTATGAGATAAAATGTTGTAAAGACCGTAATTTATGGCAAAAGATAAATCAAAATTATATAATTTTTTTTAAGAATTGCCGTTTTTTTAATTAAAAATCTAAAATAAAATAATAGACCGCAAGCTGATGTTTGTTCTGCTTGGTTTCAAGACGACTCTGTCTGTTAGGCTGTTACCCAGCCGAACCGCATTCCCGGTCATCTTCGGTTAAGACAGAGGAATACATTTCTTAAACCGAATATAACCGGGCGTGTAACAATAATTGCGATTTCTTTTTTTCTGGGTGGTTCCGAGATTCCATTTAGACTAAGATTGACAAAAGTTTCAACTTTCCTCTTCATCTACTATTATACCAACAAGAGCATATTCTATTCATTGCGAGAGAGAATCTCTGGAACTCAAATTTATGCTTATTTTCTGGGCTGATTTTGTTAAGTAAGTTCTACTTCTCTCGCAAAAGGTCTCACCTTTTTCGCCAATTTACAGTCTTCTGAACAGTTCCAGAGACATGATTCTTAGTGATAAAATGTTCTTCTTTGCTTTCTGATTGAATTCTTAGGATTTGATTATCCATGGCTACTGATACCACAGCTTCAAGTTACTGGTTGAATTGGAGGGTTCTCCTCTGTGCATTAATCCTCTTAGTTCCACTAATTGTAGCAGCTTTTCTCATTTGGAGATATGAAGGTAAGAAAAAGCAACTTGAGAGCCAACAAGAAGTTCCTGGGATGTTGTTTCAAGAAGAAGCTTGGACCACATGTTTTAAAAGAACCAATCCTCTTTGGTTACTTGCCTTTAGAGTATTCTCATTTGCTGCAATGTTATCTCTACTCATTTCTAATGTTATTCGTGATGGAACTGGCATATTTTACTTCTATACTCAGTGAGTTTTAACCATTCAAAGTCCTTTTACAGTTCTGAATCTTAGAAATAAGTTAAAAAGATTCAATCTTTTTGATGAATCAGGTGGACATTTACTCTTGTCATAGTCTACTTTGGGGTATATCTCTTGGAAATTCGATATTAAGCATTCTTAGTTTTAGATACTGAATCTATTAGTCTTTTGATGTTGTAGTATGCTTCGGTTTTATCTGTTTTCGGATGCTGCATCTACCCTAAAGAAGTTGGTACTAACATAGAGAGTTCTACAACTATAACTGATGCGGAACAAGGTACTTATAAACCACCAATGATGACCCTTGATGGCGCGGAGAATACATCAAAACCTTCTATTACACATTCAGAAGCACCTGTTAGAGAAACAGCGGGTTTTTGGGTTTATATCTTTCAGATTCTTTTTCAAGTGAGTGTCTTTTTCTTTCTCCTAAATCATCTTGTGAAAGAGTAAAGGCTAAGTTTTTGTTGTGACAGACTTGTGCAGGTGCTGTTGTGTTAACAGATATTGTGTTTTGGGTTATAATCTATCCATTTACTGAAGGTTACAAGCTACATTTTGTAAGTTCTGGCTCTAATACCACTTGCTTTGTATTGAACTCATATGATTAGTTCTTTCTCGCAATCTCTAATTCCTTACATGTTATTTTGGTTGTAGCTTGATGTTTGTATGCATTCTCTCAATGCTGTTTTTCTCCTCGGTGATACATGTCTTAATTCTTTGGTAAGTCTTTAAAACTAAACTATGCGGCTAATAACAAGGAGCAAGTGGCCTAACCTTGTTACCAGACCAATGATCGAACCTGGCCCAGTTTCTTCCTATTGTAGGGTTTGGTTAGTTTTCTAACAGCAATCTTGTTTCTTCTTTGTATTCAGCGATTTCCGCTGTTTCGTTTCTCTTACTTCTTACTTTGGAGCTGCATTTTCGTAGCTTACCAATGGATAATCCATGCCTTCAAGAACTTATGGTACATTCTTCTTCCAGTTTCTAATCCTCATAGAGGCTAAAACTTTTTGACTGAGTACTATAACTTTCTAATTGTGCAAAAAGGTCCACACAAAACCACAATATCTTTAAGGAGTTGTAATGAATCTTGTTATACATTTTTTGCAGGTGGCCATATCAATTTCTTGATCTTTCGTCACCGTATGCACCTTTATGGTACGTTCATAAACTCTTTGCATTTTGTGTGAAGGTTAAATATAAAAACAATCAATGATTGTGTAGGTACTTGGGAGTATCAGTGATGCATTTACCGTGCTTCGCGGTTTTTGCTTTGATTATTAAGTTGAAGAATTTCTTGCTACGTCGTCGTCTAAACTCGTGATAGCTTTGAGTTCCTCGTATCCAATATTCCATCTTTAATCAGTTGAGATTCTTGTTGATGATGATGAAGAAACACACATAAAGAGAGTAAGGTCATAAGGGAAAGTCAAACCCTCTTTGTGGAAAAGAGGGAGCCAAGATTATTTAAGGTTCCAACAGTCGAAATGGTTCGGTGTGTTGTTTGTTTAATTGTTTTTTTCTTTTAATCACAATTAGATTACAAGTTTCGATTTATGATTGTTTATAATGATGTGGAAACAAATTTGGTGGAGCAAAAAATGTAAAAGTAAATCAAATTATCTGAGACAAAAATGTAAAACTAATTACTCAAAAAGTACAAATTGGTATGTTATTTAGATTTTAACAATGTTTATTTTATGATTTATGAGGAAACTGATAAATTATGAAGTAGTTGTTATCAGATTGTTAAAAGTTCATTTTAAAAAAACGTGTATGGATCATATAAGAGCAATATAAAATATAAAAGTAATTATTTGGATATACGAGTTATTAATTTTGATATTTTAAGTTTTAAAATTTGTTATAAGATTAATACTTTTATATTAGCATTTTGTAAATAAGTCTAACTATGTTGGTTTAACAAAATATAAAACACAGTACATATTAAAGTGTGACAATTATACGTTTATTGTAACAATTGTAATTAATTTTATAAAAAAAGATAAGAGATAATGAATAATGTAAATAATACTTTTTTATAAATTATAAATTTTATTCTTACTTGTAAAATTACTCATATTTTGTCTATATATTACGAGTTCGAATAATTATGAGTATCGATTTTAACTATCTGACTCGACTTTTATTCATTATTGCCTGATCAGTATTTTTACTGTTATATTTTGGATACTAATTTTTGTACCTCGAATATACGTACTCGATATCTACCCGCTACTACCCGACCGAATACCCGAAATGGATACTCTACTAACTACCAAACCTAAAGTTACCATTCTCTTCCTTCTCCATTCAACTCGTAACGTTAAGATTTCCTCATATCTTCCAAGGTATTACATTCTTTGTCTTTTGTTTTGATCTTTATGCAAGTCGTCGATAGTTCTATATTATTTGCGATCTTATTCCATTTTATCCAATATTTGATTTCGTGATCTCCTTCGATCTGAAAATTTGTGGATATCCAGAAATTTAGTGTTCATATTTATGTAATGCATCAATTCTATCATATATTTTAAGATCGGTATTTTCTCAAAAACACTTAGAAATTAGTGAAAAAAATCGACACAAATCTAAACTTCTCATTTTCAACAACAAATATCTTGTTTCCTATTTATTCTTTACTTGGTTAATCAACCCAGAATTTTTTTTGTTATGTTAGTGTATTGTCGTAAAAGTGAGTCCTATAGTTTGTAATAATATTCTTTCTCTCAAATTATTTTTATACACAAAACTAATCTATAATAGATTTTGTACTACTATATAAATCTACGTGACTATATAAATATATGTGAATACAAAATTACATATATTATAACATATAAGTTCATATCTATGGATCGAAGTAGATTTGGTTTTTTCAAAAATAGTGTATGGATTTGCTCTAATTTTTTTCATATACTATATTTTACTACTTTTTTGTTCCTAAATTTTACGGATATCTTGATTTTTCAAGTCAAATCAAAGCAAATAACGAATTGGAGCGGATCATACATATGTTTTTGTGTAGCCCTACTTATAACCAAGGGCGGACCCACGTCCAAGAGACCCTATGCACTTAACCTATCCAATATTTTAGAAAAAAATTAACATGTTGGTGTTTTTTACATCAATTAATATTAATATGGTTTACTTAAATTATGATTTTTTGTGTTTTTGACCAACCAAAAAATCTGTTAAGAAAAAGTGGTCCATTATATTAATTATAAAATTATACTTGTAATAAGCCCAATATTCTATGTAGATAAAAGAAATAAATTCAAATTTTAACATAATTTATTCATAAAATCGGATCAAGTTATTTTTAAGTAAATATGAGTTTTATACATAATAATTCCAATATATTCATTCACGTTAGTATTCATCAATAAGTTGTAATTAAATTTTTAATGATTGTGAAGACACATCAACGCAACCGGATTGGAGATCAATTCATAAACCTCGGTTTAGTTTTTTTTCTCAAAACAAATCTATTCAAAAACATTAAAAATGACTATAGTAAAAAAATTTCATGAGATGAAAAATCGTAAAGTGATTTTGTAGGATAGTTTATATATATGGTAATGATAATTTTTTAAAGTAAATTTTACTTATGCTTTTGAACTAAGAAAAATAATTTTCTAGGATCGCCACTGCTTATAACATGTTATAATGTATTAGGGGTGACTATAGAAATTATCCTAAACTCATATATAAAAAATTAAGAAAATATTATACATGAAAATCTCATATTTGATAAAAAAAAAAAAAAGAACTAAAAAGTATAGAAAGCTTTTGTTATTATTGTATGAGATTGATATGTTTAAAATGATTTCATAGTTTATATAGAAAGAAAAAATAGAAGTAATTTTGCGTCTATAGTAACGATAAAATCTACTTATTAATATTTTTTTGATAAAACGTCACTAATGACGTTTTATAAGAGAAACATTATCGATGCTTTTATAAAAAAAAACTTGACTTCATGTACCTATTTCAAATCTCTAAAGCGGGAATAAATATGTTGACGAAACAAAAAAAAAAACCGATAAATTGAAAGTTGCAACTATATAAATGGTAAAATACAGCCCAGAAGGAACATAGTGCACCTCTACTATTTTCTCCCTTCTTCATTCAAAGTCAGCTCTCAACGGTAAGTTCTATCAGGGATCTTAGCTTCTTCTTTTGATCTGATATGCTAATTCTGAACCTTCTCTTCATGTATAAACCACATCTCATTGTGTGTTTCCGCCTCTGGATCTGTGGTTTGACTTTGTTGTTGAATCGATTTGATTGGGAAACGAGTGATTTTGGCCTTTGATTTTTGTGTTTTTCGCCTCTGGATCTGTTGTTTGACTTTGTTAATTCGTGCTTGTTTTCTCCAGTTTCGTTTTTGAAATGGCTGGGAAGAAGATCAGAGAGTACGACTCAAAGAGATTGGTTAAAGAACACTTCAAAAGACTCTCTGGCAATGAACTTACTATCAGATCTGTTCAGGTTCAATGATCTTTTTGTGGTTACATTCTCTGCTAATATAGCAACATTTTGCCAAGAATTCACTTTTGATTCACAGACATTTGTATCTCTTTTGATCTTACTCGTTTACTGTTGTTTCACTCTTCTCGTTATATAAACTGTTTACTCTCATGTGTGCAGATTAACCAAACAACTGATCTAAATGAGCTAGTACAAAACGAACCTTGGCTATCTTCTGAGAAGCTGGTGGTGAAACCTGATATGTTATTCGGAAACCGTGAGAAGAGTGGTTTCGTTGCCTTGGAATTGGATTTTGCTGAAGTTGTTACCTTTGTGAAAGAGCATTTAGGCCAAGAGGTAACTTTTTGCTCTACACTTTAAAGCAAATCCTTCTGAGACTATTTCTCACATTTGTCTTCAGGTAGAGATGAGTGGATGCAAAGGACCCATAACTACATTCATTGTTGAACCATTTGTCCCACATAATGAAGAGTATTATCTCACTGTTGCCTCTCATCGCCTTGGTTGCAGCATAAGCTTTTCAGAGTGCTTAGGAATTGAGATGGAAGAAAATTGGGACAAGGTACTTTTGTAGAGCTTTTCAGAGCTTGTTTTCAATATCTTTAATCATAAAGCTGAAAGCTCCGTTTTCTACAGCTCAAGACAATATTTTTACCAACTGGTACTTCTCTAACACCTGAAATATCTGCAACTCTTGTGGCAACTCTACCCTTAGAGGTACACCAATCTTTTTGTGACCATATAATGGAATCTGTACTTGTAGCATTGACTAACAACTTGTCCACATACAGATCAAAGCAGAAATTGAAGATTTTATCAAAGTTATTTTCACCTTATTTCAAGGTAATATAGCTGAATTTATATACAGATCAACTCAATTTTCCCTGTTGATAAATCCTAAGCTTTTAGTTGTGTTTCCTTTGGTGTGCTAGATCTTGATTTCACTTTCTTGGAGATGAATCCTTTCACAATAGTTGATAAAAGACCTTATCTTCTGGATATGAGGTGTGAGCTTGATTATACTGCTGCCTCCAAAAACTTTGAGAAGTAAGTTTGACCCTTACCCTTTGAGCTAATGAACTTCAAGAAGGTAGACATGATTTAAGCCCCATGAATTTGCAGATGGGGTGACATTGAATTTCCATTGCCATTTGGAAGAGTGATGAGTCCCACAGAAATCTTTATCCATGGACTGGATCGTCGTTTTGAGTCCCAAACGTCTGTCTAAAGAATCATTACTACTGATAATCTACTCTGAATCTTTGGAAAAGAAGAGTGTTCGAAACTCTAAGTTTTAGTGTTTTGTAATCTCCTGTTTTTAGGATTCGGTTCTGTCGTTATTTATAATCTGCTCAATTAGCAAATCTAAGAAGTTTTATGCTTATTTTGTGGGCTGATTTTGTTTCAGAAAGAGGTAAGTTGTACTTCTCTCGCAAGTTCTTGTTCCAATTATAAAAGAGGTCTCACCTTTTTCGCCATTTTACTGTCTTGTGAATAGTTCCAAAAGTATTTGAGATTTTTATAGAGACATTCTTATTAGTGACAATGTTCTGATTGAATCTATTGAGTGGCTATGGCTATCGATACAATAGCTTCATTTACTCGTTGAATTGGAGGGTTCTTCTCTGTGCATTAATCCTCTTAGCTCCACTCTATAGAATGTGAATCTTATTTGTCATTAGAGTCAATGTACATAGAATACATAGAGGAAACTTAGGGTAAAGAAATGTCATAAGTACACTTTACGTATATGCATCAGTTTCTTTTATACACCTCCTCGAGATGGAAGGACTCTTGTAACTCCAATCTTGTTAAAATTTAGTTGATGTTGTTGAGATAGGGACTTTGTTAAACCATATGCGAGTTGATCCTTTGTCGATATATGAGAGACCCTTAGTAGCCCTCCTTGAATAAAAATCCTTATAAAGTGATAATCCAAAACTGCATGTTTCATTCTGGAATGAAAAATAGGGTTGGTAACAAGATAGGTGGCACCAATATTGTCATTGTAGATGACAGGTGACTTTGTGAGTCCAATACCAAGTTCAGAGAGTAGTGAATAATTAAATGTACCTCAGTAGTTGTCTTTGCAAGGGACCCTATATTCAGCCTCTGTAGAAGATCTAGCCACTTCTTTCTGTTTTTTTTATGATCAAGATACCAGGTTTGATCCTAGGTAAATGATAAACGCATCCTTAGAGACAAAATCGTCTAAATCCCCTGCCCAATCGACATCAGAGAAACCATGAAGGACTAAGGTATTCTGTCTCTTGAAGAAGATACCATGATTAACAATCTCTGCTAAATAACAAAGAGCACACTTTACGGCTTGTCAGTGATCAGTGGATGGGCGATGCATAAATTGTGAAAGTCAATTCACCGCAAATGCTATGTCCGGCCGTGTGAATGCCAAGTATTGCAGACTACCTATAGTGGAGCGATATTGAGATGCGTCGGGTAAGGGAACACCACTGTTAAGAGTAAGCTTCAGGGTTGTTTGTAGTGGTGTAGAAACAGGTTTTTTGTCAAGCATGTTCGTTTTGGTTAGTAAGTCGAGAATGTACCTTCGCTGCATTAGGTGTAATCCAGTAGATGTACGAGTTGATTCAATGTCGAAAAAATAATGTAAATACGGCGAGATTTTATCTTTAGTGATTCAAACATAGGGTTTAATACTTTGAGAGGAGAGTAATATATTGTTGTCTTTCATGTTGAGAACTATTTTCAAAGTAAAATCATGCATGTTAACCTGAGCTTCAAACCTGAATATATGTGGAATTCATTATTGTCTGAAGCTTTTACTTTATTGATTTACAATCGTTTAGTTATTGCTTTTATTCACCATTGTTCACAAAACAACCTTTTTAGGCTGTCTTAGCTTGATTCGATTCAAAAATGAAAGTCGTGCTTTCTGGTTTTTGTGAAATTCGATCCTTACTATACTACTTAGATCTGTTCTTTGCGGTGTAGATTTAGGAATTATATCATGAGCCTATCAAGCAACAAGAATGTGTTGATTATGTGGAGACCTATAGGTCAGAGTGATTCTACATCTTGCAATAACTCACAAATGGAAAATCAAGCAATTGGATGTACGCAATGCCTTCCTACATGGAGACTTGCAAGAGATTGTATTCATGAGGCAACCTCCTGGTTTTTAGGATCAATCTAAACCAGACCATGTGTGCAAGCTAAAGAAAGCCACTTATGGCTTAAAACAAGCTCTAAGAGTCTGGTTTGACAAATTCAACTCACACCTTCTCAATTTTGGTTTTATGCAGCCTTAAAGATCCATCACTCTTCATCTATTTTAAAGGATATGATGTAATGTATCTCTTTCTTTATGTTGATGATATGGTTCTTACAGGTAACGATGATGAGTTGCTGCGGTAATTACCTAATACACTGAGCAAATAATTTAGAATGAAGGACTTAGGCCCTCTTCATTACTGTCTGGGAATACAAGCATCATTTCACAAAGATGGTTTGTTCTTGAGCCAAACTAAGTATATTTTAGACATACTTAACAGTGCAGGCATGACTACCTGCAATCCCATGCCAACTCCATTGCCCTTGTAACTTAACAGACTGCTAGGACATACAAAATCCTTCTCAGATCCAACATTTTTCTGAAGTCTAGCTAGGAAACTTCAATATATCACCTTGACACACCCTGACATTTAGTTTGCTGTGAACTATGTGTGTCAAAAGATGCATTCTCCAACAGTCTCTGATTTTAATCGGCTCAAAAGAATTTTCATATATTTAAAGGAACACAAGACATGGGTACAAACTTGTTGTCTTCTTCAAATTCAATTCTAATAGCCTATAATGATAGTGATTGGGCAGGATGTAAAGAAACAAGGAGATCAACAGGAGGTCTATGCACTTTCCTTGGCAAAAACATTATTTACTGGTATGCAAAAAGACATCCTACAGTTTCAAAGTCGTCTACATAAGTTGTGTATAGAACTCTGTCTCTTGATGCTTCTGAAATTAAGTGGGTTTCTGATCTATTACAGGAATTGGGACTAGCTCAACAATATACTCCACAATTGTTATGTGATAACCTCTCTGCTGTTTACTTAACAGAAAATCCAGTTCTACACACAAGGACTAAGCATTTTGCTGTGGACTATCACTATGTTAGAGAAAGGGTGGCCATGAAGTCTCTAGAGGTTAAACACATCTCTGCTACTCATCAACTAGCTGATATTTTTACTAAGTCTCTGTCTCAAGAGCTTTTCTTTCATTTGTGATTCAAACTTGGTGTCATTTCACCATTGGACACAAGTTTGAGGGAGAGTATAAAGAGTGAAGAGTCTTTACTTCATGTCAAAGGTTTTAAGACATTAAAAAGAAGAGAAGATGAGCTTGGAAATACAATTCAAAAGCCTAACCATTCACATTTTAGAAACTCAAGAGCAACTCACACATTGTGTAACCTCCTCACTTTTACCGTTGCATAATCAATTTGATTCTCTTTCTTTGATAGTACAATAATGAGCTAAAGACAACTCACATATAAGACAAACTCTTACCTTTTATATAACTTGTAATTTTCGGCTGTAACTAGATTAAGAATCAATGAAACATTAAACCTTTCACCTTCATCTTCTAGCCTAAAAAGTACACTCTTTCTCTAACTTACACAAACTAATAAAACACCACAATGCCACATGAGAGAATCTATGTAGGGACCGTAAAACCGGATTTAGTTAAAACCAAGTTTAAAACGTTTAAATCTTAAAATTAACGGAGTCGAGTTGAAACTCTTTCCTTAATTCTAAAAATTGCCCGTAGTAAGACGGTTTACCGCAATTTCAGAATCTCAAGATACAACCGTTACACGTCTTTATTAAGCTTTACTCTTAATAAAGCCTATCGACCTTAGTATATGTGAATACTCCCGAGACTTTGGAACGGGGTATTTATTGGAACAACGTTTGAAGATTTTATCGGTATTTATTTTTATCTCTTTATTCAATATCGAAAACCACTTTGTTTTTAGATGTTGATTGAGAAAAAATGGATGAGAAAAATGAATGGTGGAGGTCCCTATTTATAGGAGATGAAAATGTGTCATGTGAAAGGATGTAACCCTTGGTCAATACACCTTTTCACATGAAAGGATGTGACTTTTGGTGAAAAGACACACTTCTTCGTTGTCTTTTTCAATTGGTGCCCATTCGACCAACAGTTGCAATTGTTCGCTTGGTGACCTTTCACCTGTAAGCTCCTTCACTCTAGTTCACTAAGCTTGAGTGTTAACATACTACCCAGTGGAGAGCATTATATAATCAAAAGGGATCTAAAACAATCACCACATAAAAGCCAAGAATGCACCAAACACCGTCAAAAGACACTATAATATACTCTCTTTTTTTGCGATTAAACTTACAGTATTGCTTCTAATTTTCGAATCTAGTCCTTTTCTTTTGTTAATTAGGGATCCATTATTTTAACAAGATGATGCCAAAACAAAAACAAAAACAAAAAAAAGTCCCTAGCCTAAAAAGGTTGGATCCTTCTTTCATAAGTCGACAAGGTTACTCGTTTGTCAAAAAGGTGTTCGACATGGTCGTATGGTGGAGAAAGATAGCCAACTCACCAAGATAGATTGTCAAAGATGTCTATCTCTATAAATCTTTTCTAATAGTAAGTAACTAGAATCTGAAATTAGGATCTGTATCCATGGCCCACCAAAATTTATCCAGGTGAGTCTTGGTGAAGATCTACAACAACAAGAAACAAAACAACTTTTAAAACCTCATCCATTGTGAAAATTAATAATAAGATTAAGCCAGGGCCGCCCTGGACAAAGCCGGATGAAACATTCGCCTATAGTCTTTATATTTATTAAACCCCTCCCCATATTTTATAGGTTCCCAACATTTAAAGTATGTTTTTAAAAATATTTATGACCCAAAAAACAAATATATGAGATATTGGCCCCGATTTTTTTAAATTCGTTTTAAACCCAAAATTTCAGGACCGGCCCTGGATCAAGCTTATATATATACCTTTTCGATGGGTATTTCATTACGTTTGCACCAAGCAACAGTAATCCTAGGATCAAGATAATTAATCTTAGACGTCCCTAACGCCACCGTTTTCAAATCCTCTTTCATTTGCATTTGTTCTTCAATCTTCTTAATCTTAATCTCTTGTTGACCAATCTTCTTCCCATTGTTAGCCTTGTCGAGATTCTTTTCAAGATCTTTAAGACTTTGTTTCAATTCTTCCAACTTCACACCCAACTTTTCGATCTGTGCACCGTGTGTCTTAGATTCCGCACGCTGATGATTACAAATTATAGCTACCTCCTTGTTTGCTTTCTGATAAACCGCTATTTTCTTATTTAAATCATTGTCATCTCTTGTTTCTTGATTCAACTGTTAAAAAACACATAATAGTTAGTTAGTTGTTAGTGGCTTTAGGGCCGGCTTTGAGGCCTATAGCCTCATATCTTATAAGTCCGTCCCTTCCAAACTTAAGATTCTATATATACATGGTTCTTTTAGTGGCAAAAAAAAAAAACAAATAGATGAAATAGTAACTTCAATTTTTTAATTTTGTCTCAAGTCCCCAAAATTTCAGGACCGACCCTAGTCGCTTGTGACAGAAACAATATATGAATACATACCACAATATATGAATACATACCATTTTATCTAATGTGAAGGAAGCGTTATAGGTACGGAAAACTTTAGCTGTTAAACCAGGAACAATCTCTTTAAGATGATTATTGAGTTTGTTTGTGTCTAACACATCGAAAAGATTCTTCTTTTTGGATTTCCCTGCCTTGAACTCTTTTATGGCTTTGTAAACAAGTGGCTTAACCTCCACTGTTTTCTCATACCGAATCGAATCTTTACCCAGAAAGTCAAACTGTCAAAAGAGAAGAAAAAAAAATAGAAAATTTGTTAAGTGTTTTCAGGAGGAATTCTTTGAAATATCATAAAAAAAAAATTCAAATTCCAAAAATGCTACACACTCACAAAAGTTCCAAAAATACCATACTCTCGAATGTTTCAAAAATATCCTAGACATAAAAAAGTGAATTATAAGGGTTTAGAATTTAAAATTTTGGGTTTGGGTTCACTAAATAGAGTTTATGATTTAATTTTGAAGAGAGTAGAGTTTGGTTTTGAAGTTTTAAGATTTAAATTTGAAGTTTTATAGCTATTTCAAATTTTCTGGTATTTTTGGAACAAAAATATTTTTTAGTATTTTTGGTAAAAAGATGTATTTTTGAAACTTTTGAAAATGTAATATTTTTAAAATAAACCTAGTTTTTGGTGGTATTTTTGAGAATAACTCTTTTATAATAATAATAATAAATAAATAAATAAACTATTTACCTTGATTTTATTTGGAGGAATACATTCAACATTTCCAACTTTTAATGTACAACAACCAACAGTATCTGCTTCCTCTTTCTCATCCTAACAAATCAAGAAATGAAAGTATAAGATTTCTTTTCTTTTTTTTTCTTTCTCAAAACTGTAAAATTATTATTATCTGTACCTTTTCATTTCCAGCTCTAAGTGCTAATATGTCAATGAGATAAGTAGCCACAGCGATTTGTCTTGTCTTAGGATCCTTAGATGTGAAATTCTTGGTGTAAGTTGTTCTTATATGGTTTATGTGATTGGCAAGATTTCTGGCTTTTTCATACTTTTTCTTGTCTCTCTCTCCATTGAGAGCACTTCCAGCTCCTAAAAATATGTATTTGGTTCCATTGGTAATAGGATCAGTCCAGTAAGCTAGGCAAGAGATTGTATTATCATGCTTTACTTCTTTCCAACTTTCACCAGGGATCGGACATTCTGGAACTGGAGCATCTTTACTTATGTTTATAGTCACTTCACATGGACGAATACGTTTCTTTACTTTCCCCGTCTAAAACCAAAAAAAAACACATAATTTATATATATAAAATTGTGACACATGTCTTCATATAATCTCTCGATTATAGTTTAAATCTTAATTACTAAACCTTAATACTCATAATAATAATTATGATGTTTTATATAAAGTAGAAAAAATTATGTATAGTGTAACCTCATTTTACATGTTCAAAAATTTCGACACGTTATCCAGCTCCCCATTACAACCTTTTAATCTCAAAAATCCAAAAACCAAATAAAAGCAACCTAACAAAAAACCCACTACACCCACTAATTAAGTTGAAACCACTCAGTTATAAACTCAAAGTTTTTATGTATTATCCCAAAAATTATTGATCTTTACCACGATTATTAATTTAACTTATTCAAGACGTATCCGGATATCTTGGGTATTTGATGATATCCAGATAAATGAAAAATGTATCTAGATCCGAGACAGCCGGATATCGGGAATTCAAAACAAAAAAACCAATAATATACCCAACTAATCGAACAATACCCGAAATAACCGATTTTCCCCCTTAGAATAGAAATTTGGTTTAGAACCGAACTAACTGAGAACCGAACCGAAATTATTTTGAAGTTTGGTTAGTTAGGAAGAGATTTTTCAAAACCGAACAGACCGAATAAACCGAACTCTGCAAGCAGTATTTTAAATAATCAAGCCACAAAAAACCAAACCTTGGGATGATCACCACGGCCTTTAAAAAGGCCAGGTGGTTCAACTCTGAAGGCCCCAACCTTCTCTTTGACACCATCAATAACAGCCCACATATATTTCTCATCTATCTTAGCTTTCTCTTCTTTCAAAGCTTTCTTCTCCTCTTTACTCATTTGTTTCTTCTTCTCTTTCTCACCCAAATGCCATTCATATATCGGTGTAAAATCACAATCATCAAGTTTTTGTATAACATGTTTTTTACCAAGTAATGCTCGCCAATCGTTCCAGAAATTCTTCCTAAATGTTGGTTTATTAAAATCATCAGTCTCTTTAATCACTGCAAACATTGTTGCAACCTCTTCTTGTTCAACTGTTAAATCAACTGGTTCTCCTTTGTATAGAATCTTAACACCGTGAGGTTTATATGGTGGTGGAAATATAACACCGTTGTGCCATAGCGTTTTCCATTTCTTCTTACCGTCACCACTAGAAAGTAATGAGTTTGAAGGTTTTAATCGTTTAATCGGCTCCTTAGCTATTTTCCTTGATGAAGAAGATATCTTTTTACTAACCCTAGATTTCTTATTTGAAGAATCTTGTCTCATCCTTGATGAAATAGGGATATCATCATCATCTGCATCCTGTTCAGTATGCACTGACAGTTTAGGCTTCTTAACAGAGGACTGATTAGAGGAGCTTCCGTTTTCAAGAGGTCTCTTATAAGATCTTCTGAAAACCAAAGGTGTTTCGTCTTCTTCAACATCATCATCTTCGTATTCATGTGGCAATGGCACCATTGGTTTCTCAGTATTCACAATCAACTGTAAATCATAAAGGAAAGATAATTAGTTATCTAACAAAATCTCTAGACTTCACAATAATTCCCTATTAATCAAAGCTTCAACATTGATAAGCAATGAATCAATTCACAATTGAAAACATGAACCCTCACGAGGAACCCTAATTTTGAATTAAGATTGGAATTTTGTAAAATTGATCACGAATTCAATCAAAATATGGACATAGATAGATGATCGAGTTGATGAAACTACCTTCTTCGGAGATGAATCTGGATTGAATCTCAAGACAATCTTCACGGATTTCTTACCTGCCTTGTGAAATAATTCACGGAAGTTTTTGTGTCGTGGAGGCCAAGTTAACGCAAGTTTTTTAAAATAGTAAATAAAAGGGTTAAAGCAACTCCATTCATGTATTTAAAAGGGTTTTGGTGATAATGAGTCAGGCTCGGTGATGGAGATTATGAAGGAATCGCCGGCAGTGAAGTTTCTAGGGTCGGAGAATAACGAAATCACGTCTAATGGGGAATCCTCTCAAGGTGGGCCCAATATGGATCATATGGTTAGAAGTGATTCAGCCTTTTTTTACCAAGGATTGGGTCTTATCAACATTTGTTTCGGCCCATCAAGAGAATAAAAACGATGGGCAGCCTAATACTCAAGCTAATAATACACAGATGGATGTTAGCTTAATGTTGGGAATTAACCAATATGAAGATGCTACGAAAGGAGATTTGGTGGGCCAGATAGATATTAATGGGCTGAGTGATAATGCAGTTGGGAATGGACAAGTGGTGTCGTCACCTATCAAGGGTCAAAATAAGCATAATGACATTCAGTTGGATGACATTATTTCTCCGCTAAAAAGGATGATGAAAGCCAAGGTGGATAAGGCTGCTAAGGATCCAAAAAAAGAAAGGATCTCTAAAATGCTTAAGCCCAGGAAGAAGATTGGGCAATCGATTTATCGTGTGTCAATGGTGGTTAAGCAAGCTTCCCTCCTTTGTGCAGTTTCGAGTTCATGCAATGCAACTTTACCATCCATTCCAGAGATGGCCTCTAAATTGGAAGATAAATCTAGAAATTTTTTAAGCCAGGTGGTTGAGGAAGAACCACCGACAAAAGAATAATGATCTTAAGTTGGAACTGCCAAGGAGCTGGAAGCTTCTTGGCAGTGAGGCGCTTGAGGGAATTCCGGCGTACGGTTTTTTCTGGGGTGCTTTTTCTTATGGAAACGAAACAATAACTTCCTTTTCTTCAAGATTTACAAGCGCATTTAGGTTATGATTTCCTGTACACCATAGACCCTTATGGTCTTAGTGGTGGTTTAGCTTTGTTTGCTTGATCTTCTTTTGATGTTCAAGTTATTTCTAGTTCAAAAAATGTAATTGATGCAATGGTTACAATTCATGGTAATAAAACTTTTGTCTCTTTTGTTTACGGTGATCCTGTTATTTCAAAACGTGAGTTTGTATGGGAGAGATTGAAACGAATTAGCACCTCTCGCTTTGCTGCTTGGGCAATGATTTGTGACTTTAACGAAATTGCGGACCAAAGAGAGAAACAGGGAGGTCGTATCCGTTCTGAAGCGTCCTTTCTTGACTTCCGCTTAATGCGAGAATGTTGCGGAATAATTGATTTTCCGTTTACCGGTAATTGCCTTTCTTGGGTTGGAAGGAGAGGTAGAAACATAGTACGTTGTCGATTAGATCGAGCAATGGGGAATGAGTATTGGCATGAAATTTTTACCCATTCGCATGTTGAGTATCTAAGGTTCTTAGGTTCTGATCATCGTCCCCTGTTGATCCATCTAGAGAACCACAAAGCGAGAGGTACTCCCCAAATAGAAGAAAATGCACTCGCAGAGCGAGTGACCAGGTTCGAACCCTGGTCTTGTAACAAGGCAACAACGGTGACACAACCACTAGGCCACTTGATCCTTACAAAATTTTGAATTCAAAAAAACAAATCTACTCAATATCTTTTGAAGTTCGTTTATTAAATTAAAAAAAAAACATAAATTTTATTTTATTGTTAATATACACCTTAGAAAAAAGAAAAAAAATTGATTGATGAAACTAAATTAGAAAGTATTGTACACTATCATGATTTTGATGTTAGAATATCTCTAATATGTAAAAGGGAGATTCTCAAAAATACCAGCAAAAACTAGGTTTATTCCAAAAATACCACACACTTCCAAAAGTTCCAATAAAATCACATATTTTTCCAAAAATACTACAAACATGTTTTTGTTCCAAAAATACCACAAAATTTGAAATAACTTTAAAACTTCAAATTTAAACCCTAAAACCCCAAAACCAAACTCTAATCCCTTCAAAACTAAACTCTAAACTCTACTAGTGAACCCAAATCCAAAATTATAAATTCTAAACCCTTAAAATTTACTTTTTATGTTTGTGGTATTTTTTGAACATTTGAGAGTGTGTGGTGTTTTTGAAACTTTTGGGAGTGTGTGGTATTTTTGGAATTTGAACTTCTTTTAATGGTATTTGAAAGAATTTCTCTATATAAAATACATATGTAGTATGGTATAAATATAACATGCTATATGTATATAACAAAAGTATTAAAGATAGCTTTCCATTATATTTAAATTTAACAAAATTATTATTATAACTTTACGCTCAACGCAAATAACAATCTAGTTTGTATACGTAAATGCCAAACAATACACAGTAGATATTATGAATATTGGAAACTGATCATAATATCAAATTTTGGACATAGTCTTGGGTTTTTTTAAACTTATTTATGTCTTTTAAAAATTCGACGGGTGTTACTTATGATTTATGAAATATGTTTATCTTTATTAATATCATAGATTAATTACAAAACCTTAAGTATCTTTTTGGTTCTTATTCTCCTTAGTTGTAAAAGAATTTTCAGATTCTCGGACGCCTAAAATTGTAGAGAATGAGATGTACATTTATAAGTCTTGGGGTAATTCATATTCCTAATAGAATGTAGAATTTTCATATCAGATTTTGTATAATCTTATATTTTCCTTTTCTTTATGAATGAATATTTTTTTTTGGATCCTTTTCTTATTTAGATTTTATTAATGCTCATTATTCTACAAACTCCACTTTGGGCTTTAGTCACCTTATCCAAATCAAATTTGAGCCCATAAGCTATTTTCTTAGCTTAGCTCAATTTTCCTTTTGATCCACCAAACCATGTCCAGCCAAATAGCCAAATTTCTCCAAATTTGACACATCTTTTTATGAAGCTCATGCACTTTTATGTCAAAAGCCTAATCGAATTTTTAATTTAATGTGGCGCATATCTCTTTTGGCCCACATGTAAGTTTGAGTCAACAAACCTTAATCTTGGGCTTCATCTTCTCTTTTCTCTGCGGCCCAACCAGTCGATCTCTTTGCCTTGCCGCGATTCTTATGACTCTGATTCACCAACTCACCGCCTCGGTTTCTTTTTCGGCGAGTTTCTCTTGTATGACGAGCTTGAATCTTCTGTTAAGGTAATTGTAGAAACCCATATTTTGACTAGGATTTTTTTCCGTTTTTATATATATATTTCGGTTGTATCGGATAATTTCGGTTATGTAATTAACGTAATCATAATGTTTAATTGGTAATTAAATTATGTTGATGTTTAATTAACAATCCGAAAACCGTAAAATTCGAATCGAATGAAAACCGAAATATATTAAACGATAAAAAATTCTAGACGATAAGTCGGAAATATTTAGTAGCAAATGAATAAGGTCGGTTAAGCGGGAAATTATAGAAGCGGAAACAACTTAATCGGAACCATGATTTAAGCTAAATCAACACCAAATTA
>OVBE01004598.1:0-23575 GCA_900406425.1 Iberis pinnata | reverse complement strand
TAAATCTAATAAAGAAGAGTTATTTCTTTATATATAAGTCTTATCATCCAACAGTTTCGTCATATAAGAAGATGACATAAGACCATTAGACATTTGATCTCAAGTGGCGTAGTCACAGTCGATTACATTAAATCAAGAGACCATTAACTAAGGTGTGAAATGAGATCAAGTTGTTAAATTATCAAGAGGAACATGCTTAAAGCCTACAACTTAAAGAGAAGGTTTAATGGCTAGCCCACCTACATGACTCGAGATCCAAAAAAGTAGGTTCAATGGGACAATAGTTTATGATAAAGCACTGCAAAACTTATGTTTTAACCCAGTTTCTAGGATGATAAACAGTACAAACATGTATGTCATAAGGTTAAGCGTTAGGTTTTGATGATTCCATAGTTTGCAATAGTGGAGTAAAACATGATCCTTTTAAAAAGAGCTTATGCAAGATTACCTTGTGAGTGTGAAATAGGGTCTTTCCTATAAGAATAAAGGTGCTGTTATATTCTCGGCGTACGTATGAACACGGGCCATTTGGGCTTTTGGGACTGGACGAATGGCCCAACAAGATGTCTTTTTGGAGAAATTTCTATGATATTTTCTGGTGAAATAAATTGATTTCGGTTCATTCTAACAGAGTAAACAAAACCGAACCGAGAACAAATCCCCAACCTAAACCAATCTCTTTCCTTGCGCGTTTGAATGAGTCTTACTATTTTGAGATTTTTGCCTTGATGTTAACCAAGAATTTCTCCTACAATCTTGTCCATAGTTCAACTTATTTCGCCTTGCAGATCAAGTCGGTTGGATATATATTTTCTAGCATTTCCCATCACTGACACACTTTTTTCCTCACATTAAAGTTCCAACAATTGTCAAATTCTCCAGAGAATAAGAATAATTCTATGTGTATTAGCAAGAGAGCGTTGCTCTAAGTTTATACAAAGTGATTAAAAGTGATTAACCTAGGTATCACCCTTAAATGTCTAATGTAGCCTTAATTNTCCCCCCCCCCCCTCAAGATGGAGTATGGAGATCACAAATGTCCATCTTGAACTTGAAAGTTTCAAACTCGCATCAGCCAAGAGCTTTAATCATTATGTCGGCCAACTCTGCCTTGCTGGAAACATCTTGTGTTGCAATAATCCCTTCCTGCACAAAGTCACGAACGAAATGGCAATCAAGTTCGACGTGTTTTGTACGCTCATGGAAGACTGGGTTTGCCGAAATATAAATAGCGGCTTGGCTATCACAGTGTAATGTGATAGGGGAAGAAGTTCAACTCCCAAAGCGGATCGTAAGCCCTTAATCCATTTAGTTTCTCGAACTGTATATTGCATAGACCGGTGTTCGGCTTCAGCCGATGAACATGAAACTGTTTTCTGCTTCTTGGTTTTCCATGAAATCGGGTATTGAGCTAGTTGAATCACATAACCTGTTAAAGATCGGCGGGTTAAAGGACAGCTCGTCCAATCCGCATCGTACCAAGAATTCAAGATCAATGGTTTATTATCTCGCAATAAGATGCCTTGATCGGGGCAGGTTTTGATGTATCGTACAACCCGATTTGCAGCGTCCTAGTGAGCTTGTTTCGGATTTTGCATGAATTGTGTCAAGACGTGAATGACATAAGCAAGTTTAGGACGCATAACAACTAGGTAAATTAGATGCACGACCAGCCTTTTGTATCGATTCGGGTCTGGAAAATCGTCTCCTTCAGCCAATGCAAGATGATGATTCTATTCTATGGGGAATCAACTTGGTCTTGATCCCAGAAGTCCGAGTTCGACAATAACAACAAGTGAATACTTACGTTGGAACAAATAGATCCCTTTTGGACTGCAAGCTACCTCTATGCCAAAAAAGTACTTACAAATTCCAAGGTCTTTCATGTGGAAGAAAGTATGTAAGTAAGCTTTAAACTCATCAATCAAAGCACGAGTGGTTCATGTGAGAATTAAATCATCAACATACACAATTACATGAAGCTACTGATCATCCTTATGAAGAATAAAAAGTGAATAATCAGAGCAACATTGAGTGAAGCCATAATCGAGGACAGAGGTGGTTAACTTATCGAACCAACATCTTGGGGTTTGGCGTATACCGTATAATGATTTATGAAGTCTACATACCTGAGATAAATAAGAAGTTCTGATCCCGGTGGTAAATTCATGAACACTTCTTCCTCTAATTCACCATATAAAAATGCGTTGTGGACATCTATTTGGTGCAATTCCTAGTTCTTAGATGTTGAAATCTGTAAAACGGTGCGGACTATTGTCATCTTGAAAACTGGAGAAAAATTCTCATCATAATCTTGCCCTTCAATATGCCTATTTCCGAGGACCACTATCCGAGCTTTATACCGATCAATACTTCCATATGATTTGTATTTAATCGCATAGACCCACTTACAACCGATGGTGCATTTCCCTTGGGGTAGACGTTCTACTTTCCAAGTCTGATTTGTCTCAAGTGCTTCGATCTCAGACTGCATTGTGGCGCGAAAAGTAGCATCTTGTATTGGCTGGGAATAGTGGGTAGGCACTGTTGCAGCAGTAATAATGTTTATATATGCAGTATGAGAGTCTGAGAATCTTGCTGTTGAGACTTGTTGATGAATAGGATACTGAACATAATCAAGTTGCAAAGCTGCGGTATTAAGTACGTAGTCTGGGAGATGTACAAGTTTTTGTCGCTGTCTTTGGCGACAACATAGAAAATTAGGAGGAGAAGCTACGTGAACAGGAGCCAAAAATGAAACAGGGACATCATCAACAAGTTTTGTATTGATCGTAGAAATAGGTTGATGCGATATATGTTTTGCAGGCGGAGAGGCAGCTTCAATAGGTGCAAGTAAGGCAGACTGATCAAGTGACGCAGGTTGATCAGGTGATGCAGGCTGATCGTGAGGAGCTGCAACATGAATTGGTAACTCTATTTCATCATCATCTATAAAAATAGATTGGTGAGTTGGCAAAATAGAGACATTAGTATGTTCAACATATATCGTATAAGGAAATTGATTTTCAAGAAAAAACACATCGCGAGAGACCAAAATTTTTCCAATTTCCAGATCATATACCCGCCATCCTTTCTGTCCATAAGGATATATGAGAAAGAGTGACTTAGTACTGCGTGATGCAAATTTATCTCGTTCACGCTTTTGATTGTGAACAAAACAGTGACTGCCAAAAACCCGGATATGTGCCAACAGCGGAGGACAGTCATAGAGCACCTGGAAAGGTGTTTTCCCGGCAAGAGTTGATGCTAGAGTTTGGTTAATTAGATACCCAGCGGTCAGAACACAGTATCCCCAAAATTGAAGAGGCAAAGAAGCTTGAAACAGAAGAGCTCCGACAACGTTCAAGATATGGCGATGCTTGCGTTCTACGAGACTGTTTTGTTGCGGTGTGCACACACACAAGGTTTCATGATGAATACCAGCTTCTTTGAAAAATGATCGAAGTAATATATATTCACTCTTATTGTCACTTAGAATCGTTTTAATCTTTGTTTCGAATTCTCTTTCCACCATTGATATAAATTCTTTCAATTTTGTAAGAGCCACTTGCTTATTAGGCAGCAAGTAAATCCATACTGCTCGAGAGTAGTCATCAAGTATTGTGAGAAAGTATGTAGAACCACACAAAGCTTGATTTTTATAAGCTCCCCAGAGATCACATTGGACAAGTTCAAAAACATGGTTTGTTTTGTTGATACTT
Source organism: Iberis pinnata (assembly GCA_900406425.1). Classification (NCBI taxonomy): domain Eukaryota; kingdom Viridiplantae; phylum Streptophyta; class Magnoliopsida; order Brassicales; family Brassicaceae; genus Iberis; species Iberis pinnata. The sequence goes on along the minus strand of OVBE01004598.1, from coordinate 19,853 downwards.
AGAGGAAAAGAATCACGAGAATGCGTAGCGCGGATACATATCTCACACGTCTTATGATCAAAGTTGCTACTAAAAATATCTGAAATAAATAAAAGATCTAATGCCTTAGAAGATGTATGTCCCATACGACGATGCCATAACTCCGTAAAAGAATTTCCAGTGAGATGCAACGCCATAGCAGCCACATCCAAATTCGCAAAGAAATACAGTCCATGTTTATGTTCAACCGCTCCAATCAGCGTCTTTGTAATACGGTCCTGAATCACAAACAACATATTAGAGATTTGAAACATGCAAGTACGATCACTAGCTAAATGAGAAACTGATTTCAAATGGTAATGCAAGCCAGAGACATAATACACTCGTTGCAAAAGTCAGCGTAGAACTTAGAAAAACAGTGTTGTGTCTCGTAGAGACTATAAACTGTCCATTCAATCGATACTGGTGACATATCAACCTATGTTGTAAAACATGTCAAGGAGCCAGTCAAATGGTTGGTCGCACCGGTATCAAAGATCCAAGAGGAAGTGGGAACCATACATGAGAGTTTTGAAGAGGCTGGTTTGTTACATTCGTTTAGAAGGTGAACCAAGCTTTCCCATTGCTGGTTTGTTAATCCACTGAATCTCACACGGTCTGCACTTGTGAGCATAGCAGCAGGCGTAGCATCATGATAAGTGGAGACAGCATTAGCCCGAGCACTCTCTATGTTCCTGTTTTTACCATGATTTAAAGCAGGTTGAATTTGAGAGCCTCTTGATTTGGTTCGATCCACCCACCATTTTGGGTATCCAATCTTCTTAAAACAGTTCTCAGCAAGGTGACCAAGCTTTCCACACGCGGTACAAGCTAGATGAGGCGAATTAGAAGAGGAATTACGCATACAAGTCTGCGCCTGAAACGCAAAGCTTGCTTCTTCAATTCTGGTTACATGTAATTGTGCTGCGAGTTTGGACTCCTCATCCTGTATCAAGACATTATAGGCTTCATCTCGCGTTGGCAGAGGACTACGGGAGAGAAGAGCCGATTTGACTGAGCCATACATCGCACCATCTAAACACTCTAAGGATGAATGTAGTCTGTCTTCCTCTCGCTCTTTCTGGACTTCCTCCATGGTCTTAGCTTGGTGATAGTCCGCGATATTTGTCCAGAGCTGAGTGAGCTTACCATAGTAAGCTTCCATTGGTAAGCCCTTTTGATGACAATTTGCTAGTTCCGTCTTCAAACGCTGGACCCTTTGCCATTACGCACAAAAAACTTTGTCTTGATGCGAGTCCACAGGTCGTGTGCTATTTCATGGTGAGACAGTGAAGTTCAAAGCTTCTCATCAACAGTGAGCTTGAGCCAAGAAATTACCATCGCATTGTTAGCCCACAAATCTTCCAAATCTTCATCTCTATCTGCTTGTTTAGGGATGGTTTCATCTACGAAACCAAATTTCTTCATGGATTTTAAAGCCAACCGAATGTCGGTTGCCCATTCATCGTAATTGGGTCCTCGGAGAGGTGGTTGAGAAATGATAGTTCCCGGATTATCGTCAGAAGAGAGATCATACAGATCAATTTTTTTCCATGCTCGCTGAGGACGTGGATTAGTGTTGTCTCCCATTGAAAAAAAACAAAGAACAGTGGCGAATAATCACTTAATAGAAGAGAAAGGATCGACTCAACTTTTATATATGTGAGTTACCACTTTGATACCAGGTCAAATTTTCCAGAGAATAAGAAAAATTTTGTGTGTATTAGCAAGAGAGTGTTGCTCTAAGTTTATACAAAGCGATTAAAAGTGATTAACCATCACCCTTAAATATCTAATGTATTCTTAATTACATATCTAATTACATAAGTTTAACACTAACAATAATCTCTCTCATAGGGCGTGTTTTTCTTTATAATCGCTAAATAATCTATTAGCGACTAAAAATACAAAAGAAAAACAAATCACTGTCACCATCTTTTAATTTAGTGTCGCAATGTTCTAAAATATGGTTATTACGGCTGTATATATGCTATATATACGTGATTCGGTTAATCATTGTACCGTTTTTTACAATTAGATGTTTTTATTTATACGGTCGATTATATGGCGTATATACAATGATTATACTGCGCATAAACAGAGATTATAGTGTCCCATATAAAACGTTGTATGGTTTGACTAAAACTATTTTGGATCTCTTTATTTGTTTGAAACTCAGTAAAGTTTTACATAGTGTGTTAGATAACCTTAGCAGGTTACCCTTAAAATTAAAAGGCATGTGGAGAAGATGAATATAAAAAGTGGAATTTAGAACTTTTGTCTTTATATTCTATTAAAACTAGTATATTTTTATAATTATTTGATATTTAATTTAAAATTTTCTTTTGTGGTGATGAATATAATTATGATACAATTTTGTTTGCGCATTATGGATATATAGTACAATTTATATTTAATTATTTATATATTTGATATAAAAAAATATCCACCGTATGTACTCCGTATAAACATCCGCATATAGGATTAAACGCTATACGGCGGTCCGCCATCCGGCTAGTGTATAACATATTTTAGAACACTGGATGTTAATAGCATTCTCTTTTGCATCAGCCATTTATTATTTCTAGTGTCATTTTTTTTCAAATCACAATTGCAGCGAAACAACAATTTTCGTTGTCCTATTTTTCTTCACAGTGTATTTTTTAACGATGCCGCTAGTTTAACGAGGTAATCAAAAGAATAGAATAATTGTCTCTTATCCAGTAAATCTTTTTCCCGAGATTATATCAGAAAAAGGATAAGTTCGTAAAATTTGAATTCGAGTGATTACGAATCAGTTTCGCTACGATTGTATCTTTGGATTATAAAATCGCACACTACAGATGATTTTATAAATTAAGAAATTGAACATTTTCTCGACCTCGCATCTATTTTTTCCAATCACATTGAATCGTTTAAACAACACTTTTCAATACGTTGGGTGTGGCGAAATATATTTGCAAATACGCGTCTAATTGAACATGGATAAACAAATACTTCGTGCTAATTATCTACCAATGTTTGAAGCCCCAAAAAGGTTTTATTTAAACAAGTAGACATTATTCTAGATAGAAGCTCTCGAAGCATGTGCGTGGCTCATAGAAAAATAGAGCTCGTGAAGTACATACCTATTTATTATAAAGTTGACCACAATTAAAAAATAGGGTAATACTATTGAATAATAATTATATACTCTATAATTAAGAAAATAACATTTACTCCTAATCCCTACACACTTTTTCACCTGACACTTTTTCATATATACAATTTTAGCCTTTTTTCTTTCCTCTCATGTCTCACTCTCTCTTTCACTCACTCTCTCTCACTCGCTTAAGATATACGGACTACTCAAGGATATACAAACTACTCAAGGATATACATACTACTCAATATATTCTTGGGGTTTAGGGTACATATTTGGGGTTTAAGGTATATATTTGAGGTTTAGGGTATATATTTGGGGTTTAGAGTATATAATATATACAAATAAAACTTATTTCCACTCTTTTCCAAAATATACAAACTACTTCGGATACACGGACTACTCAATTTATTTTTTTGGTTTAGGGTACATATTTGGGGTTTAGGGTACATATTTGGAGTTTAGGGTATATATTTGGGGGTTAGGGTATATATTTTGGGTTTAGGGTATATATTTGGGGTTTAGAGTATTTTGGGTTTATGGTCACTATTCACTTTTGAATTAAATATATATCCAATTTAAATAATTTTATCATGTTAAATGTAGAAAAATGTGTTTTTTAAATAACATTTTGTTTTTTTTTTATAAATTTGAATATCAATGTATTAATTAGTAGTAATAGATGATTCGGTGAAAATTAAATTTGTCTACAAAAAAAAACCAAATCCTATGAAAAAGAAAGAAGAAAAGAAAAAAAAGTTAAAAGAGTCATATGAATTATATAATGTTACCGACTAACTAATTATACACTACTATGTATATTTATTTAATTTTAATTACCATATATATATTCTTCTAATTAACCCTAGAAAATAACCAAATAATTAACGGAAGGTCCTTGGGAAGTGACGAAACGATAAGAGTATTAGTTATTTGTTTCTCAGGGTATATGAGGAAACAATAAGAATATTTATTATTAGTTTCTTCGTAGAATTTGCAAACACGAGGAAAATTCATCAAATCACGAGGCTCGGTATCAACTATATGATATGTACTATAGGCATATGCTTTGGTATCTACCTGTAATTAAATTAAACATGTTGTGATCCCTATCCTCTAATTAAAGACTTGGTCAACTATCACAAGAGTCCAAAGACATTTGCTAAAGTTAAACTAGGAAAAAAACGAACTTAAATTGCATAACATATTTATAGGGACCGTAAAACCGGATTTAGTTAAAACGGAGTCTAAAACGTTTAATCTTAAAATATTAACGGAGTCGAGTCGAAACTCTTTCCTTAGTTATAAAAATTGTCCGTTAGTACGACGGTTTACCGTAATTTAAGAATCCCATGATACAACCGTTAGCGTCTTTATTAAACAGGTAACACTTAATAAAGCCTTTCGACCTTTGTATCTGTGAATACTCCAAAGACTTTGGAACGGGGTATTATCGGAACTTTTTATGGTGTAGATTTTATTTTTCTTTATACAATATGGAATATATCCCTATTTTGAGTATTGTATATCGAAGAACTGATTATTATTTTCTTTTCAAAAAAGGAAAACCGTTTTGTATTATGTTTTTGAATTGAAAAACGGATGTGAGAAAATGAATGAGAGATTATGTATTTATAGGAGACGAAGATGCATCATGTGAATGTGACCTTTGGTGAAAAGACACACCCCTTCGTTGCACCTTTTCAATTGGTGCCCATTCGGCGAACGGTTGCAACTGTTCACTTGGTGACCTTTCACCTTTATGATACTTCACTCCTTAGCTCACTAAGCTTGAGTGTTAGGTGACCAGTCCACCCAGATAAATCAGTACTCATTCAGCTCATTGAGCTGGGTTGAGCTGCCTTTTACTCACCTAGCTGAGCTAGCTAGTCTTTCCAGCTAGTTCAGCTCACTTAGCTGTCTTATTTCTCATTCAAATTAACTCCAATTTTAGCATTTAAATATTTAAATTTATAGTTCAAACTATAACCTTTTCAATGCAGTCATAAGCCAGTAATTCCGAGCAACGATCTTGCCGGAAAACTCGCCGGAAAAGTGACAAAAGTCACTGTCAGAAAATTGAGTTCCAACAATATTGACCACAAAAATGCATATAATGCGCTCGTAGGCAGGGCCCGCCCGTGGCATAAGCCACATAAACGACCGATTACGGTATTAGCTTTTTTATTTATTAATGTATTTGTATAATATAAACATTATTTAGTAGTTGATATAGATATATTAGGAGTTAATACTGATCTATTACGTTTTTAACACATTTTATCTCTTATTTTGCATTCATTCAAAGTAAATTTTCATTGCATATAGGTTAGTTTAGCACACATTTGCATTGCATTTCATTTTTTCAAGTGTTAGAAATGGAGGAACAAAAAACGTGGATCAAAGGAGCTCAAAAGGTTCAAGAAAAGGTAGACCGGTTTGGACAAACCGGTACATATGAAGAAGAAGCATACCGGTTTAATGTATCGGTTTGGAAAAACCGGTATGAGCAAAAATCAAGAAACCAGAGGCTAAGCATCGAGATAGTGTACCGGCGTGCCTAAACCGGTACACACGAAAAAAATCTATACCAGTTTGATGTACCGGTTTGGCCAAATCGGTATGGGTCAGAAAAAGTCAACCTTGGACTTTCCCCTTTTGGTTTAAACCCATTTTTAATTGGATTAACCCAACTGTTAAACCAAGACTTCTTTATTATGCTTTTTAAACCCTTTTACCTAATTTTTAGGGATCTTATCTCATCTTTAAGCTTTATTTTCTAAGAAAACTTTGTAATCGTTTGATTTGATTGCTTTTCTTCTTCTTAAATCTATTTCTCAACATGATTCAATACATTTCGATTCTTGGATCTTGTGTTTTCTCCATGATTAATGAGTAGTCCCCTTTAAACAAATGGTTAGGTAGATTAGGATGATTAGGTGATGCAATGTGATGTTTAGGGTTTGTAATTAATAAATATTCATGTATTTGATGTTCTTAATGCTAGATTTGACTTGATCAATTAAACCTAGATCATAGGATGAATAGTATCCGAAAGGTGTTCAATAAAATGCCAGAACCAATTATTACATGCTAAATGAGGTCTAACCAAAGGATTTATGTTAGTTAGTTTAGTGGTTTAGCATGTATTAGATCTTATTGTTTCATAATTATGTGATTATCCAAGGGATTGTCTTAATTGCATGATTAGGGAAAGGATTAGTGTCATGAAAATGAATTAGTCTATTTATGGAATCTGAGACCTCTGATTAGCTTAATAGTTAATATTGAACATCGCATAAAATCATTTGATCACCCGAATTAATAACCTATATCATTTGCTTAGTCTTTTATTGTTAATTTCAAGCTTTAAATTTATGTTGACTTTTGTTAATTTCTGTTGACTTTTGAGCTGTTGACATTTTATTGACTTTCTAGTTTATGCATATTTGAATGTTTGAAACCATCCAAATCTTATTAGCTTAGACTATACATAATTCTAAATGGATTATTGTGTTAAACTTTACCTGAATTTGGTTGATATCTTTTACTATAATGATGAATAATTAGACTTAAATATTTGCTTAGATAAGACCGCAAATTCTTGTTTATCAAATTGGCGCCGTTTTCATTTCAGTATTTTTTAACATTAGTGCTCTAAATTTGTTTGGGACTAACCCCATTTTCTTTTATTTCGCTAATCTCTCTATCTTTTTTGTTTTTGCACTTCAGGTGTATTAACCTAAGAAGCAGAGGCCCTACAAATCTCAATCCGATCGTTGTGGATATTCGAGCGCTTGAACGCCAAAACACTTGAGAACGAAGAGACCAAGAGCGTCTTGCTCATATTCAACGTTTGGACTTAGAAATTGACAACCGAGATGACAACAGTCAGGATGACAACGGTGGTGGCAACAACAATCGACCACGCACCATTGGAGCAAATGATGCCCCAAACCACCAAGCATAACGCACCGGCATTCATCCACCACCAATTGCAAACAATAACTTCGAAATAAAATCCAACCTCATCAACATGGTTCAGAATACAAAGTTTCATGGCTTACCAAATGAGGATCCTTTGGACCACTTGGATAATTTCGATATTGTGTAGCACAGTAAAGATCAATGGTGTGACTGAAGATGCCAAGATGCGTTTGTTTCCTTTCTCTTTGGGTGAGAGAGCACACTCTTGGGAGAAGAACGTTCCCCCTGATTCGATTGAGACTTTGGACGCTTGCAAGAAGGCGTTTCTCACAAAATTCTTCTCAACCTCTAGAACCGCGATACTAAGGAAAAACATTTCAGGATTTTTGCAGTGCGAGACTGAATCTTTTGGGGGAGGCATGGGAACGTTTCAAGAGATACACGCTCTAATGACTGCATCATGGATTTTCAGGCGAGAGTCTCGTTAGTACTCTCTATAGAGGAATTACTCCTAAGTACATGATGATACTTGACACTGCTAGTCAAGGGGAGTTTTTTAGCCAAACCAAAGCTGATGGTTTATTGCATGTTGAAAATTTCGCTCAGAGTGATAAAAATTACGGAGAAGACTACGATCGTTCAATTAGAGTTGTTGGTAGTGATAAAGAGTACAAGAAGGACTTGAAATCCTTGGAATAAAAGCTTGACAAGTTCATCCTTTCTCAACAAAGAGCTGTCAATATTATTAGTGATGTTCAAGAGGATTACCAACCTCAACAAGAAGCTACTCAAGAGGAATTAGCTTCCGTGGGTAATCAAGGTTACAATCAAGGCTACAACAACTACCAACAAAACCCGTCTTTCATATCACAATACCAATGTTGCTAATCCACAAGATCAACACTACCCTCCGAAGCAACAACAACAAGCCTTTCAACCAAAGCCTCAATACAACAATCAAGGCGGTTTCCAACCAAAACCTCAATACTTCACCAAACCACCGGGTTTCTCTCAAAGGAGTGTAGTGTAATCATCAAACAGGACATCTCTCCAAAAAACTTGAAGATCTAGGGAGTTTTACTCTTCCTTGTGCTCTAAGGCCTTTTACCTTTGATAGATGTTTATGCGATTTAGGAGCTAGTATTAGCTTAATGGCTTACTCCATTGCTAAGAAACTTGGATTCTTTTCATTTAAACCTTGTAGGATGTTTTTGGTGCTGGCCGATAGGTCCATAAGAGTACCAATTGGAATGTTGGAGGATTACCCAGTGAGACTAGGAAACACTAAAGTTCCAACCAATTTTGTAGTCTTAGAGATGGAGGAGGAACCACGAGATCCACTCATCTTTGGTAGACCGTTCTTGGCAACCGTAGGATCCAGCATTGACGTTAGGAATGGAAAGATTGACTTGCACTTGGGAAATGATTATGTGCAACAATATGACATCAAAGAGATCATGAAAAAACCAACCGTTGATGGCCAAGTCTTCTATGTGGAGACTATGGATGATCTTGAAAATGAGTACTTGGAGAAGCTAGCTATTGAAGACGTTTTGCAATTGGCTTTAACTATTAAGCCTAATGAACAAAGAGCTCTCAATGCCAAAGTTGAAAGGATGGGTGAAAGGCTTGACTCTCATGGACCTTAGAGGGGAGGTAAAGTTCGAAGATGCGCTTCAATTGAGACAACTTTGCATCAACTCACTTGCCTCTAAAGAGAAAGCTAGCATTGGTAAGTCTAGCTCTAACGAGCAATGGAGTGAGCTCAAAGCTCCAAAGGTATAACTCAAACCTTTACCTAAAGGTCTCTGGTATGTATTTCTTGGCTCTAACTCTACTTACCCGGTAATTGTCAATGATGATTTGAGTGTTGATGAGATTGATGGTTTGGTATGTGAATTCAGGAAATATAGGAGAGCAATAGGTTATTCTTTAGATGACATTGAGCGAATTTCGCCAACCTTTTGCATGCATAGAATCCATATAGAGTCTATGTATTCTATTGAGTATCAACGTAGATTGAACCCAAACTTGAAAGAAGTGGTTAAGAAAGAAATCTTAAAACTCCTAGATGTCGGTATTATATACCCGATCTCGGACATCACTTGGATCTCTTCGGTTCATGTAGTTCCAAAAAAGGGTGGTATAACCGTGGTGAAAAATGAAAATGATGAATTAACCCCCACTCGAACTTTAACCGGGCATATAATGTGCATTGATTACCGAAAACTTAACAACACAAATAGAAAAGATCATTTCCCCCCACCCTTCATTGATCAAATCCTTGAACGTTTAGCCAATCATCATTACTATTTCTTTTTGGATGGGTTTTCTGGTTTCTTCCAAATACCCATTCATCTGCAAGATGAAGAGAAAATAACCTTCACATGCCCCTATGGAACCTTTGCCTATTGAAGGATGCCGTTTGGATTATGTAACACCCCATAAAATTTTCAACGTTGCATGATGTCTATCTCCTCCGATTTGAATGAAAATGTGGTTGAAGTTTTTATGGATGATTTCTCTGTATATGGCTCTTTGTTTGTTGTGTGTTTGTCCAATTTGTGTAGGGTTCTGAAAAGATGCGAGGAGATGCATCTAGTACTAAATTGGGAGAATTGTCATTTTATGGTTAGAGATGAGATAGTTCTTAGGCATAGGATTTCAGAAAAATGAATCGAGGTTGACAAAGCAAAGATTAACGTCATGACTAGTCTTTCTTGCAGCACCAAACTCAGTTAAGGGAATCAGAAGCTTTTTGGGACACATTGGGTTCTACAGAAGGTTCATAAAAGACTTCTCAAAAGTGGCTAGACCATTGACAAGACTTTTATGCAAGGAGGTAGATTTCAACTTTGATGAAGAATGCCTTGAATCTTTCAACAAGATCAAGAAGGAGTTGATAAGTGCCCCATAGTTCAACCACCCGATTGGGACTTGCCATTTGAGATCATGTGCGATGCAAGTGCTTATGATGTTGGAGCGGTTTTGGGTCAACGAAAAGAAAAGAAGCTTTATGTTATCTAATATGCAAGCAAGACATTAGACAATACCCAAGTGAAGTATGCTACAACTGAGAAGAAACTGCTTGCCATTGCCTTTGCCTTTGAGAAGTTTCGGTCTTACTTGGTTAGTTCCAAGGTCGTTGTCTACACCGACCATGCTGCTCTAAGACACCTATTAGCCAAGAAAGATGCTAAACCAAGACTTCTAAGATGGATCTTATTGCTTCAGGAGTTTGATCTCGAGATCAATGATAAGAAGGGTATAGAGAATGGAGTGGCTGACCACTTATCAAATTTGATAATTGATGATGACTTGCCTATCAATAATTCATTACCTGAGTAGCAATTGATGTCGATATCTCCACATATCAAGAAGCTGAACCAAGCTGTAGATCCATGTTATACTCTAGGGGAAGTTTCCGTTGCCGGTTGGAATGAACCATGGTATGCTGACATTGTCAGTTACTTGGTCTGTGAGAAAGAGCCACATGGATTGGAAGGATACCAAAAGAAGAATTTTCTCAAAGAAATTACAAGATATTTCTGGGATGAGCCATATCTTTACACCTTAAACAAAGATGTGCTTTACAGACGATGTATTGCTGAAGAAGAAGTTGAAGGAATCCTTCTACATTGCCATAGATCAACATATGGTGGACATTTTGCCACTTTCAAGATGGTATATAAGGTTTTACAAGCTGGATTTTGGTGGCCTACTATGTTCAAGGACACTCACAACTTCATCTTGCGATGTGATTCATGTGAAAGAGCGGGCAATATCGGCAAAAGGAATGAAATGCCACAAAATCCAATCATGGAAGTGGAAATCTTTGATGTATGAGGCATATATTTCATAGGACCATTTCCTTCTTCTTATGGGAATAACTACATCTTGGTAGCGGTTGACTATGTGTCAAAGTGGGTAAAAGTCATTGAAAGTCCCACCAATGATGCTAAAGTGGTGTTGAAAATGTTGAAGAGCATCATATTCCTAAGGTTTGGAGTCCCAAAGGTTGTCATTAGCGATGGGGAATCACACTTTATCAATAATGTGTTAGAAAGTTTATTGAGGAAACATAAAGTTAAGAACAAAGTAGCTACCCCTTATCATCCTCAAACAAGCGGTCAAGTTGAAGTTTCGAATAGGCAAATCAAAAGATGATTGGGACAACGAGGAAATATTGGTCTATTAAGTTGGAAGATGCCATGTGGGAATATAGGACCGTATTCAAAACTACAATAGGTACAACTCCATTCAACCTTCTCTATGAAAAATCTTGCCATCTCCCATTTGAATTGGAGTATACGGCTATGTTGGCAGTCAAATTGCTGAATTTTGACATCGAGTGCCAAAGAGAAAAGAGAATTCCAATTAGGAGAATTGAATAAGATTAGGCTTGAAGCCTATGAAAATGCCAAAATCTACAAAGACAGGACAAAATCTTTTCATGATAAGAAGATCATTGACAAGGAGCTCGAAGGTTGTGATTTGGTCCTGCTATTCAACTCAAGCTTGAAACTCTTTCCCGTAAAGTTGAAATCACGATGGTCGGGTCCTTTCACGGGTATATGGAGCTAAGGTTCTAATGGCCAAGGATGGGAGAGAGTTCACTGTTAATGGTCAAAGAGTGAAACGTTACTTGGCAAATGAAATCACCAAAGAAAGAGATTTAGTGTCTCTTTCTGAAACACCGCAAGCCTGAGAAAGCGGTGAGTCAAGCTAAGTAACTTTAAACAAGCGCACTTGAGAGGCAATCTCATGTTATCCTTTTGTACATATCCTTTTTTTATTTTAGTTTTTACACATCTTTTGGCATGTTTTTGGGTGTACTAACCTCTAGGAAGTTTGGGTATTAATTGGTGTAGGTTTGACAATTTCCGGAAAAGGAACAGCGTGTATTGGTTTAGTGTACCGGTTTGTACAAACCGGTACACTACAAAACAGGGCATACCGGTTTGTCGTACCGGTCAAGCCAAACCGGTACGACAACATCATTTGACCTAAAAAAAAGAGAAACCATCCTATGTAGATTTTCTTTCTTCCACCTTTGAGAACGGATCAAGCCTTTTAAGCCTCATTGCTTTCTCCATTATAACGACCTACAATTAAAGAGTAATTGAAGCTTCCAGCTTCCGAAGTCCTTAACCCCTCTTTCATATCTAAATATTTTTGCTATAAAGGCAAGCCATGGTGAATCCGAAGAATCGAACTCCTCACCACCTACTCGAAGTTTCGAAAATCACACACTGAAAACAAAAGGAGTTTGCGTTGGTCTTCCCAAGATTCGACCTATTTCTTCTCATTCCCGCCTAATTCTCAAGTTGCAAGGTTGGAAGAAGCCTCATACAAGGTATTATTCATGCAAGTTTTGAAAATAGTATTTGTTTAAAAATTCAAAACCGGTTAGCACATACTCTAAATTTTATCTTTCTCAGGCTCTTCTAACAGACAAGGTACACTGAAATTTATCTGATTGTGCATGTAGTTAATCTACTCTATACAATATGATAAGATTCAATATGTGATCGGGTGAATTATAAGCTTATGCGCAATGTTTTCACCAATGCCCTATGTAGAGAAGGAAGATTTTCTTTCCAAATTTAATCCATTAGATTGTCAGTCTAACTACATCGCATAAAATTTTGTAACCATGTTTATATTTATTTAATGTGGTGTTACAATTGAAAAGTTGTGTTCTATAAGATTATGTTATCAAGGTCTCTATATATAGTAATAGATTTCCTATTTATTGTCAGTATTGTTGCTTCGTTTGTCTCAAGGGTTTGAACCATTCACATGTTGCCCTTGAGTGTACACTTTAGACTCATCAAACATGGTAATCTGTTCCTTATACATTATTAAATTGAAGTTGTTATCAATGAGGTCTCTAAATTCTCATTTGTATGTGTTGTTATGATATTGGGAGAGGAGGCTACAACATCTAAGCTTATAATATTTGCGTATAGTATGTTGCACGTTTGGTGCATCATTATTTTTTTTTCTCATCATTTGGACCTGTGAAGAGAGCAACATGGTAAGAAAAAATACTAAATAGAGGTGAATACATTTAGTTTTTTTCCCTTATTCCTCTAACTTCATAACAATGAGGGATGGTGGATAAGTTTATCGCAGGATTTTAATGCTTTAAGACCAACTGTATTAGGAACATTTTTGTGAGAAATGCATAAGATTTCATCGGGGTCCTTTAACAAGTTAAAAGATGTGATTACTTACTTCTTTTATTCACTCCAAATCTAATTAATACATGGCTTTTCATGGGAAGAAGAGCAACAAAAACTACATAGAACCAGCTCTTTAATTAGTCTCTTCTTAAGTTCACCAAGTATGTATGTGGTTTTCATTTTGTACATCTTTTGATCTAGAAAGTTGCTTTTTCATTATTCAAAAAATAAAGGACATAAAAATTATTAACAACCAAAAGAATAGACTTCTAACTAATTTTTTTATGCGTACACAATGAGGTGAAAAATAAGAAAAATCGGGAAGAACAAATAACAGAATAAAAAAGTGAATAATCATAAAACTTAATTAACTATGAAATTTGAAATAAAAACAAAAATAAACTACTATTTATAATAATCAGTTATATGTGTATTGATAGAATGTATTTTTAAAAGAACACATAATCTAAGATTTATACACAAAAAAACCAGAAATCAAAGGGAAAAAAGCTCATTTTAATCCCCAACTATTAAAAAAATGCAGATTAATAACAAAATAAATCCTCAACTAAGAGTTGACTTTATAAATTTATGATCAAATATAATCAACGTTAAGTGTTTAACATGATTTTAAACAGACGTTAAATGATTTTAGTAAAAGAAAATTACAGTAAAAAAAATCCAAACATAACTCGACATATGAAGAAGAATTGGATTGCACAGTTTCATTCCAATAGCTGATAAATTTGGTAATGAGTTAGTAAGACACGTAATATCATTGTTGGCATCTAATCTACTCGACAAATTGTAAAAGAAATTAATTAACAATATTGGAAGCTTTTGGTCTGTTTCTTTTCTTTATAATCAAATGATCAAGTATAACTTTTAAAGCTTCGACACTTTTTGATTCAAGCTTCAACCACTAAAAGCTTCATTAAGTCATTTTTTAATAATAAATAGAACATTCAAAAACACACTTAAACACATTGAGAACATTTTACATACAACGTTCAGCAAGTTTCTGTAACTTTCAGCAATTTTCTGCAATTTTCAGCAATTATCTGCAATTTTCTTCTTGTAATTGAGTTTCTACTGTATTTGGATCATTATCCTCACAAAAAGTTGAAAAATCATCACCATCATCCCCTACATTACCTTTTGAATCATTACCATCTGATTCATTATCTTCAAATGCATTCATGTCACCTTCCTCTAAATTTTGTGATAAACTACAAAAAAAATAGACGCAGACCTTAGCTACGAGCTTCAATTGAAATCAATTTGTAAATTGAAAGGTTAAATCTTCTTGGGAGCTTACGAAAGTTCTATTGCATTGGTTTGAGCTACGGTACGAGCTTCAATTGGTCGAGCTTCACTCGCCGGAGCCGGAGCTTCAATTGGGCGATTTGCATCTTCTCTCCAATTTGATATAGTTGGCTGTTGCGTTGAAGAAAGTCGCATACTAGGCAACGTCGCTAAATTCCAATTCCACGGCAACGGTGGAGCAACCAGTGGAATAGCTCGTCGGCGAAATCTCATCTTCGATCTCCCCTGGTTCACCATCGCACGTTTAGTTCTTACCTAAGGTTACAGTAATTTTTTTTTCTTAATCTTTTACTAACTTCATTAACGTTTTATTAAACATCTGTTAAATTGATTTAGCATTAAAAAGGCTTGATCATTAATTTACTAAATCAATCTTTAGTTTAGGAATTATTTTGTTAAGTGAACAATTGGGGAATTAATTTGCATTTTTTCAATGGTTGAGGATTAAAATGAGCTTTTTCCCGAAATCAAAGACTTCAAATTTAGACGTAACCTTCAATTATAATTTTTTTTTTTATAAAGAATAATAATTATTAACTAATCCATCAATTACAACATATAAGTGAAAAGAAAATAATTAAAAACTTCATAACAAAACTCTATTAAAAATTTGTTTTTAAGAAACCCGTGCTTAGCGCGGATTAAATCTCTAGTTTAAATAATAATAATAATAATTATCAAGGTAAGACAAAAAGAAAAAGTGTACATTGAGGTGGAAACATCAAAGGTCTAATAAAATTAATAGAAAATGAAAGAAAGGCTAATTAGGTAGAAAACCAATAATAAGTCTAATATTACGGATCTAATTATCGGAGTGTATGATTAGGTTTTAAGTAACAATACACCACCACCATTTCTATTAAGCTCTTTTTCTCTCTCGCTCTCTTTCTATTTTAAATTTTGTAAATATATCCCCTCTTCTACTTTTGCAAATTAAAACATGTAAATACAAAAAAAATTACATAATATTGTTAAAAAAAAACATATATTTCTTCTCCACATCTAAGAAGATTTAAATTACTGAAAATGAACTTATATTTTGTAAATAGAAAATGGTAGAATATAAACCTCAAATGTAAAATATAAATCCAAAAGGTGAAATATAAATCCCAAATATAAATTTTAAACAAAAAATATAAACCCTAACCTCCAAAATATAAACCTTAAACCCAAAATATATACCCTAACCCCCAAAATATTAATCCAAACCCCAGAATATAAACCGTAAACCAAAAATATAAAACCTACAACCCTAAACCCAAAATATAAACCCTAAACCCAAAATATAAACCCTAAACCCTAAAATATAAACCTTAACCCCCAAAATATAAACCCTAAACACAAAATATAAACTTTAAACCCAAAATATAAACCATAAAACCCTAAACTCAAAAATAGAAACCCAAAACCCAAAATATAAATCCCAAATCCCAAAATATAAACATTAAACATCTAAGTATAAACTCTAAACCCCAAAATATGAACCCTAAACCTAGAAAAAAAAATTAGACTACAACAAAGATAATAATCGGACTACCAATAACGTACGTGGATAAATCAATAAAGTGAACCTATGATAACAGAACTACAAATCATAGGTGGACTGTTCATTTATGAGGGGTATGTGTGGTCTTTCTCTCATACCATATTATCATCCAACTATGGTAGGTTTTACAAATTCCATACTTTACAGTATATCTCACAAACTTATTAAAAAATATTGTAGATTATATCAAATTCCCTAATATGTGTATTGTAAAATATGTTATTAGATATATTATTCTTTTCAGTTTTTTGAATGAGTAACCAAAAATAACTACTTTATATTTTGAAAAATAGTAAGTTTTATTTTTGTATTACAAAACAATAATACTTCAAAATATAAATGTCAGAATTAAACATATATTTTATATATTAAATCTCAAAACAGTTTATTTATATTATTAAAAGTATTTATAATATCTATGTATATATTCTTTTATGTCATTACTGAATATTATATTTCTAAAAGTTTGAAATTAATTTTCCTTGACAAAGGAAAAAAATTAATACTTAAAATGAAATTGAAGATATAAATATATATACATATAGTAATTTTCCAAATTAATTCTAAGTTAATTGGTGATAACAAATATGTATATACACAATTTAAAATAAGTTATTTATTTTGAAAAAGAAAAATAAATAGTAGATGAAGATTTTGTTTTTATTTATTTATATAATTGGATATATGTTTGGTTACATAGATAGTAGGAAAATATAATTTAAAATTGTTTGACAACAAAGATAATACATTTACTTTTGTCGTGATAGATAAGACGAAATGTCAGCCTATGACTTCTTTGAATACGCCATTGAAAGTTACTCGCCGCCTCTGCCACCGATGCGTGTCTTGGTACGCCAAATTCTCGAATACCAGCTTCACCTGTAGCTACTAACAAAAGACCAAGAGGAGACCAGTTATCAAACCAAAATGATGTGGTGTACCAATTGCGATTTTGATGAACGTCGCTGCGAGTGGTCAAAGCTTGAGAAGTTTGTGCCAAATCCAAGGTCCCGAGTTAGTGGATGATATGTCCCATAACGCCGCTTGGCGTAGAAGATAGTCTCGTGTCCAAGGAGTCCACAGCGAGGCCGTGTTGGTGTGAAAGCACCATATCAGAGAGAGGGAATAGACAATTGAGGTGTCCTCAATATGATGAATGCCTAGACCACTATGCGATTTAGGGCAGAAAACATCAGTCCAACTTACCTTGGTTGATGTTGATAACATAGGGGATCTCGTCCATAAGAAGTTACTACATAAGCTATTGAGAACTCGCAGACAACTCTTAGGAAGTCGAAAAGCGGATTACAAGAAATTAATTGTGCTGACGATCACTGATTGGATTAGCTGCAAGAGACCTGCATAAGAAAGAAGCTTAGACGACCAAGAATTTAATCGAGAACGAATACGGTCTATGAGTGGTTCATTGCCGGCTGAGGTAAGTCGCTTCGTCGTTAGAGGCAAGCCGATGTAGCGAATTGGTAAGGATTTGTGACGCAGTCCATAAGTTGTGATTGCTTGAAGGAGAGATGGGGGTGGGTTCGCGGTGAGGAAAGCCAAGGATTTTCTTAGGTTGAAATGAAGTCTTGATGCATTACTAAATGTATATGAAACCTGCAAGATCCCTTGAATCAAACCTGCAGTGCCATCAGAGAAAACAAGAATATCATCTGCAAAGCAGAGGTGAGTAAAACCTAAGTGGTGACAGTTTGGGTGATATCCAATTTTTCCTGATATTTCAGTTGCATTCAAAAGATTTGACAACACATTATTTGCAATCAAAAAGAGATAGGGAGAAAGAGCACAACCTTGGCGAATCTCGTGGGAGCTTTGGAAGTATCCTGTAGTTTCGCCATTAATGGAGATGAAGAAGGTGGTGGTGGCGAGGCAAACATGGATCCAATGGATAAAGAGGGTGGGAAGTCTAAAACCTGGAAGATAGTGGTAATGAAACCCCAGTTTACTGTGCCGAAGGCTTTGGAGATGTCGAGCTTGAGAGTGAAACGTGGGGAGATGGTCCTTTTATGATAGTCTTTCACGATTTCAGTGGCAAGAAGTACATTTTTAAGAGTAGACGATCTATGATGAATGCACTTTGGTTAGCTTCGATGAAGTCAGGAAGAAGTAGCTTGAGATGATTGGCAATTATTTTGGAGATGACTTTGTAGATGATGTTGCATCAGGAGATGGGACGGTAGTCTCTGATGGTTTGGGGATCATCTCCTTTGGGGATCAGCGAGACAAGAGTTGCATTTACGTCACATGGAAGAAACCCGTAGAGGAAAGGACAATGATAAGTGAGTAAACTTTCAAGATGGGAGTAGTCAAGGGGTATAATGGGATCTGTTTTTTGAAGGAATGTCTGGAAGTGGCGGATAGCTTCTTCTTTTATCTCCGTTAAGTCTGATGTTGTATGGCCCGAGGGAAGAACAAGGCAACAGATGGAGATTCTGGCTTGAGCGTGAAGATGCAATCCTATGAAAGATGCTAGTGTTTTGATCGCCATGATCACCATTTGCTAGAATAGACCATTGAGGGGTGGGGCCGGCTTCAGCTTTGAGGTTTGCGAAAGATGGATCCTTGAGAGCTTGGAGTTGGTGTGCACAAAGTAGATCATAAGTGGAGTGAGTGCGGTTGGAGAAGTCGATGTAGGATGATCTGTTGATGTTGTGAATGGTGTACTTGAGACTCTTGAGTTTGGTATAGAACAGCCGAAGAGCAACACGAGAGTGTGAAATAGTGGGGTGATCCTTCCAAGCATCATCAATGATCTTCATAAAGGAATGATGACCAGTGATGAAGTTATTAAATAAAAAGGCTTACAAGAATTACAGAGCTAGGGAAAGAGGTGAATGATGCATCGGGCATGATCGGATACTCCATTTGCCTCAAATGCCGCATAGGAACATGGAAATACGTTCATCCAAGCATCGTTAACAAGAATTCTATCCAGCTTTTTTGCTATCAGGTCATCAACTCTGCGGTTTTTCCAAGTAAACCAAGATCCTACATATGTCAAGTCCACAAGATCCATTTGGTTGACGAGATCTTAAAACTGGAGCATTCACAGGAGATGTTGACCACGAGGCTGATTTGAGTGATCTGAAGAGGAAATAATTTCATTAAAGTCTCCCATCATGAGCCAAAGAATTTGGGAGGATCCGTAAAGCCGACGAATTTAAATTAAGGCATTCCACAAATGGACACGATCAGCCTGAAAATTGGAGGCATAAACGCATGAAATCAGAACAATAATACCACAGTCTAGAATTACAAGAATCATAATCAACTGTGAAGTGACAAGAAGAGGGGTGACAATAACACCCTCCTTCCAACAAACCCAAATATATCCTAGACAATGAGCTACATAATTGTGAATAGCATTCTGATGGTACGATTTTGGTCCTATAAAGGGCTATCAATCAACCCATTGTTGTAGTATAGGTTTTTATGTCAATCCATAATGGGAGTGCACTAAGCAGTTAGGATGCGTTGGATGCTTTAAAGTCAAGCTGATGTTAAAAAGGTTTTGGGTGCTAAAAGATTTTAAGTGCAACGAAAGTAAAAAGACATAAAACAGAGAAATGCTTTACACTTTGGATGCAAAACAGAGTAAATTCAAGAAAGGTAAAATGTGCAATCAATGGTAAGGTCATTCCTGAGGACAAAGGGTAACTGACTTTGGGAATCCATCATGGGTTACCTA
>OVBE01004597.1:0-23576 GCA_900406425.1 Iberis pinnata | reverse complement strand
TTAACGTTACAACTTTACTAGAGTAAGTACATAAGATTTCAGGACATTCCCAACACACTCTTGCATCTCTTTCACCATCTAAAGTACATGAATTACAAGTGCATATGAGCAAAGAAAGTGAGGTAAGTAAATCTAGCCTTTATTTATCTCCTAGTGCTATTTCTAAAACCATGAGTGCCAAGGGCACCGTGCTACTAATGTTGTTTAAACAATGTCTAAGTGCAGGCCTAGGTGAATTAGAATTACCAGCAGAAATTAAGGCTCTCTTAGATAAATTTAATGATGTTTTTCCAGAAGAGATACCACCTGGTTTACCGCCAATTCGAGGTATAGAACATCAAATTGATCTTGTTCTAGGTTCAGCATTGCCCAACAAACCAGCATATCGAATGAACCCGGAAGAGACTAAAGAACTTGAGAAGCAAGTTCGTGACTTGATGGACAAGGGATACATTCGGGAAAGTCTTATTCCTTGTGCTGTACCAGCACTTTTAGTACCAAAGAAAGATGGCACATGGAGGATGTGTGTGGATTGCCAAGAAATAAAAAAAATTACCATAAAGTATAGGCCTCCAGTTCCGCGTCTAGATGACATGTTAGATGAGCTGAGTGGAGAAACCATATTTTCAAAGGTAGATCTCAAAATTGGTTATCACAAAGTGAGAATGCGTGAAGGAGATGAATGGAAAACCGCCTTCAAGACAAAACAAGGGCTGTATGTGTGGCTGGTCATGCCTTTTGGTTTGACAAATGCACCAAGCACCTTCATGCGTCTTATGAACCAGGTTCTAAGGTCTTTTATAAGTAAATTTGTTTTTGTTTACTTTGATGACATTCTCATTTATAGCAAATGCTTATTTGATAATATTAAACATCTAGAACTTGTTTTGTAAACACTTAGAAAGGAAGGCCTCTATGCTAACCTCAAGAAGTGCACATTTTATACTGATCAACTTGTTTTCTTAGGTTTTGTTGTGAGTAGACAGGAATTACAGATTAATGAAGAGAAAATCAAAGCAATTCAAGAATGGCCTACACCAACTACAATTGGTCATGTTAGAAGCTTCCATGGTCTTGCAAGTTTCTATAGACGTTTTGTAAAGGACTTTAGCACTATAGAAGCACCCCTAACTGCTGTGATTAAGAAGAATACACCATTTTTATGGGGAGAAGCTCAAGAGACAGCCTTTAACACTCTCAAAGAATGCCTTACTAAAGCACCTGTTTTAGCTCTACCAGATTTTGAAGAGATGCTTGAAGTAGAGTGTGATGCATCCGGGCTGGGAATAGGAGCTGTACTACATTNGGTTAAACTTCAGTCAAGAAAAGGCATGCTAAGTGGCTGGAATTTATTGAGACGTTTCCATATGTTATAAAGTAGAAAAAGGGAAAGGAAAATGTGGTGGCAGATGCATTATCAAGAAGACATGCACTGATTTCTACAATGGAAGCAAAGGTTTTAGGATTTGAGCACATCAAGGAGCTACACAAAGATGATCCAGATTTTGGAGAAGCCTATGAACAAAGTAGAAAAGGAGCATTTAGAGCATATTATCTACATGATGGATTCTTATTTCGAGATAAGAGGTTGTGCATTCCACAAGGATCTTTAAGGGAGTTGCTGATCAAAGAGGCAGATGGTGGTGGTCTTATGGGTCATTTTGGTGTGGATAAAACATTGGCAGTAGTGGTTGATCGTTTCTTTTGGCCTCACCTGAAGAAAGATGTGGAGAAACATTGTTCTCGATGTGTAGCTTGTCATAAAGCTAAATACAGGTCACATCTTCATGGTCTTTATTTACCATTACCTATTCCTAATGCACGTTGGGTGGATATTTCTATGGATTTTATGCTAGGTTTGCCAAAGATTAGACACAAAGATTCTGTCTTTGTTGTTGTCGATCGATTTTCAAAGATGGCACATTTTATACTATGTGACAAGACTAATGATGCCACCCAAACAGCTGATCTATTCTTCAAAGAAGTTGTGCGCTTACATGGATTATCTAGGACGATTGTATCTGATCGGGATGCAAAATTTCTAAGTCATTTCTGGAGAACATTATGGAAAAAGCTTGGAACAAAGCTGGTGTTTTCTACAACTTGCCATCCTCAAACGGAAGGACAAACAGAAGTGGTAAGCCGTATCTTATCTACTTTACTTAGAGTTAGTCTTGGTAGAAATCTGAAAACATGGTTAGATTGTTTGCCTTTTATTGAATTTTCTTATAACCATGCTAATCACTCTGCTACTAAAATGTCTCCTTTTGAAGTTGTGTATGGATTTAATCCACTAACCCCGCTGGATCTTTCACCAATTCCACAAGCTGAGCAAGTTAATTTAGATGGTCTTAAGAAGGGAGAATTTTGTTAAGAAGCTTCACCAAAAGCTTAAGGACAATCTTGAGAAGAAGACTGAAGAATATAAGAAGCGGGCTGATAAAAGACACAAGGAGATGGTTTTTGAACTAGGAGATTGGGTTTGGTTACATATGAGACCAGAAAGATTCCCACAAAAGAGAAGCTCAAAGCTAGCACCTAGAGGAGATGGTCCATTCAAAATTCTAAAGAAGATCAATGACAATGCATATCAATTGGAACTTCCAGGTGAGTTCAATATATCACATAGCTTCAATGTCGCTGATTTTTCTCCATATGATGCATATGATCCAGTTTTGAGGTCAAAACCTTATGAAGAGGGTGGGAATGATGAGGACATCGAACCAACACTTGTACCACAAGTCAATGAAGCTTTAATGACACGATCCAAGGCTAGGAGGCTTAAAGAATGGTACAATGATGTGATCCAAACTTTAATCAGCTCTATGGAACTTGGAGGTTTCACCAAAAACAGTCCATAAGTTAACTTAAGCTCGGATGGCTTAAATGAAGAGTTGCTGGAGAATTTCGTCCATTTGAGCCTCAAGAAGATCCGGCCTCAGTCCAAACAATGTAATTCTATTTTATTTACAGGAAATGGAGCTCAACACAACAAGAATCACTCCAAGACCATTCCTGAGCTAGAAGATACACTCAATACAAGTCAGCTGGCCATTAGAGAGCAAACAAAGCAAGAAGAGGATTCTCTAACCACGTGGAAATGCTTGAAGATAACTCTCATACGAGCTTCAAGGGACTACAAGAAGAATAAATTATCAAAGGATTCAAGGTGGACGGACCAGAACAAGCAGATCGCATTTTAACTCCTAAACCGCACAAACCGAGCCAAAATCAGGTATTTTCAATCTATAAAATTTATGCAGGTGAAACTGAGTTTATCTAAGGAATATAAGGCTTCAAAAGACAGCATTTCAAGCCCAAGACGTGATTAATCCCTTTGTTTTATTTTATTTTAAGTTTGCAACATTTATGTTTTGTGTGTTTAAACGCTTTGTTGTTTTATTTTGCAACTCCTGTTGTTTTGAGTCTTTGTTTTGAATTAATGTCGACCTAATTAGGTCATAAGCTGAAGAACCACTATATAAGGTTCCCCTGAAGCCTTGTAAACCTTATACCTTTTCATTGATTAATAAAGTTGCATTTTTCTCTCTTTCAAGTGGTACTTGTAGATATTTAATCTTCTGTCCTTTGTGTGTGGATTCACCATTAGAAGAGCTTGCTTGCTGTATCAGAGATCCTTCCATAGTTTCTGTGGTGCATTCAATCCATCTTCACTTCCATCTACTGATCCTACCAGAGAGAGCGTTATATCCAGCTTGTTTGGTCCCATATCGATTCACCTTCACCCACTGAACCAGCACGAGAGAGCGTGAAAGCCAGTGTGTTTGTTTCCATCTTCCGAAGCCAAAGACTCTCCCCGGAGTCTTAGATCACATTTGAGGCCACTGAATCAAATAAGGAAAATAAATATGTTTCACATAAGCATGAGTTGCAAGGAACTTCAAAATTGATGGCAAGGATCGAATCGATTGATGCAATGGAAGAGGCCGGCTGGATGCCATCAACACCAGTAACGATTTCAATGGAAGAAACATATGTGGAGACTAAGATGACTCACATAGTCCAACCACAGAAAAGGAAAGATGCATCGTTTATTCATACATATGGCCAGTTTATTGTATTACACAAAGAAAATGCTCAATAATATATACGCACCATTTGTTCGAAAAAATGCTCATAGGAAAGCATATCTTAACTCAAAGGAAGAACAATATGTTGATGACTTGGTGGTTTAAATTTAAATCAAAAGATCAACAAAATGTGCTCATGAAGGATTGTAATACTATTGAAAAAATTACTATGGAATCAACCGAAGAGTCTGTGTGAATATGTTCACACCATTAACATATCAACAGTTCATGTTATAATAAGCCAACAGTTTGATACTGTTCCATACTGGAATGAAAAGGTATTTCTCATAAAATAGAAAGGTCAATCACACTTGCACTGTCAGTGGAAATCATTGAGTTATCTTCAAAGTCTTAGTGGCTACATAAAGATTTTTACTGAGACGATCTTGGATCCCAACTCTGGTGAAAGGCTCAACAAACAAGCAAGGACTTGGAAACAAGTTGGCTCGGTCTTCAAACAAGGTTGTCGGACAGCCTAGATGAGTCTCGGGCAAGCTTCTTTGCTCGAGATAAGGGTGCGGTTGGGTCTGGTGACACGAAAAACGGACAGGTACAGCTCAGGACAAAGGATGAAGCGGCTGGACAAGACTGGTCTCGGGACATGGCTCGGGACAAGTGTGCGGAAGGCTGCAGTTTATGTGATATGGCCGAAGCTTGTTCAAAGCTTGATGGAATTGAATTGCAATGGAGGTTTCGATGGTTTTGTGGTGGTTATGAGAAGAATTTTATTGAAATAACTTGATTGACTTATGAAATAGACAATCAAGGTTGCAGGCTTACTGAATCTCTTACAGATATAGAGTAGCCGGGATTCTAAATCCAATGAGCAAGAGTTCGATAGATGCTTCTAAAAGACAATCTGATTTTGATATACAAACTGGCTGAAGAACAAGGAGAGTTCGAAACTTGCACTTAAAGGCACAAGCGCCTAGGGTTTTTTAACATAACCCAAAACAACGAAGCGTGCAAGCCTCTGAAAGAAAAACAACTAAAGTTCTAAGAAAAATAACAAGACTTGTAAAAATAAAAAGAAAGGCTTCTAGAAATGTCTTGAAAAGGGAAAGCTTCTAGAAGGATTTTTATTCTTTGCGCCAAGTATGTAAAATACTTATGCCAGACATCCTTTCAGAAAGCTTAAATGAAAGTGGATAACTTGCCTCATTAAAACCTTAGTGATTGGCCAAAAACCCAAGGTGGGAAAAAGTCGACCATCTCTACTAAGGACAAAAGAGTGCAGGAATTACCCACCTAGCTAACCGATTAGATATCTGGTTCTTGTGGGTTGATAAGCCTGAACAACTGGTATGTTTCGCAGGCTTGATCTTCTTGGTCCGAATGAAGCATCACGTGGGCTTGTTGCGCCAACTCTCTTGCTCTAGATCTCGTGATCCTTTCTTCAGGTTCAAGCTGCTCTGGTTCAAGCTGCTCTGGTTCAAGCTGCTCTGGTTCAAGCTCTGGTTCAGGTTCTGGTTAGTCTATGATCACATCATACTCCCCTTCTTGAAAATGATTTGACCTCAAATCGGAATCTGCAATATAAGGAATCAAATCAGAAACATTGAATGAACTTAAGGTTTGATACTTCCCTTTTAAGTCGAGTCTGTAGGCATTGTCGTTAATCTTTTGAATAACTTTGAAGGGACCATCAACTCACGGCTTCAGCTTGGACTTCCTCTCTGGAAATCCGTCCTTGCATAAATGAAGCCAAACCAGATCGCGGACTCCAAACAACATCTTCTTTCGCCCTTTCTTGGCATGCTTTTGATATTGGTGGGTCTTCTTCTCAATGTTGATCCTAGCTTGTTCATGTAGCTTCTGAATCTATCCTGCTTTTTTTTTGCCATCAACACTGCAACGTTCTTTCTCAGGCAAAGGAATCAAGTCTAGAGGGGAATTGGGATTAAAACCATAAACAATTTCAAAAGGTGAGAAGAGAGTTGATGAATGCGTAGCGTGATTGTAAGCAAACTCCACGTGAGGGAGACAATCTTCCCAAGCCTTTAGATTGCTTTTGATCATGGCTCTTAAGAGCGTTGATAAGGATATGTTGACAACTTCTGTTTGTCCATCGGTTTGTGGATGAAAAGTTGTAGAGAAGGAAAGCTTTGTTCCTAGTTTCGCCCAAAGAGTTCGCCAAAAGTGGCTAAGAAACTTGGTGTTGCGGTCTGAAACTATTGTCTGAGGCATTCCATGTAGCCTTACAACTTCTCTGAGGAATAGATTAGCTATACTCACAACATCATCAGTTTTGTGACTAGCTATGAAGTGTTCCATCTTGATGAACATATCAACAACAACAAATACCGAATCTCGACCATTTCTGGTCCGAGGTAATCCAATTACAAAATCCATAGAAATATCAGTCCATGGTTGAGAAGGGATATGGAGAGGAGTATACAAACCGGTAGGTTGTGACTTGCTCTTGGCAAGCTTGCATATGGCACATCTTTTGCAAATCCTCTCAACATTCTTCTTCATGTTCGGCCAATAAAATCTGGATTGTAACCCGAGGAGTGTCTTGGTTACACCGAAGTGACCAGCAAGTCCTCCAGCGTGAGCTTCTCTCACTAGTAACTCTCGGATTGAGACTTGAGGAATGCACAATCAGTTGCAATAAAAGAGATAACCTGCTTGCCTATAAAACTTCTCAAAAGAAAACTTAGAGCATTTGGCATATGCGTCTTTAAAATTTGTGTCGGTTTCATACAGTTCCTGAATATGTTCGAAACCTAATATACTAGACGCCAAAGTAGATCGTAGAGTGTACCTCCGGGACAATGCATTTGCGACTACATTGTTCTTACCTTTCTTGTACCTTATGACATAAGGGAAAGTCTCAATGAATTCGATCCAGCGACCATGTCTTTTGTTCAACTTCTGCTGACCTTTGAGATGCTTTAGCGATTCATGGTCTGTGTGGATCATGAACTCTTTCGGCCAGAGATAATGCTGCCACACTTGTAGAGCTCTAACGAGACCATAGAGATCTTTGTCGTAGGTTGGGTAGTTCAATGTTGAACCTCCTAGCTTCTCACTGAAAAACACCACATGCTTCTTATCCTGAGTTAAAACAGCACATATTCCTACACCAGAAGCATCACATTGAATCTCAAAAGTTTTCATAAAATCAGGTAATGTTAAAACAGGTCAATTGATCAACTTCTCTTTAAAGCCTGAAAGGCTAGTTCTTGCTGTTCCTTCCATTTAAATCCAACGTCTTTCTTGATGATCTATGTGAGAGGGGTTGCGACAGTGCTAAAGTCACGAATCTTTGGTAAAAACCAGATAATCCGTGAAAACTCTTGACTTCACTGACATTAGTAGGGCTCGGCCAATCTCTGATTGCCTTGATCTTTTTTTCATCTACTTTAACTCCTTATGCACTAACAACAAAACCTAGAAAAACCACTTCATTAGTACATTATGATCACTTGGCTCGATTCGCAAATAAACGTTCAGCTGTTAAAACATCCAAAACAGATTTGATATGAGTTAGATGTTCTTGCAAACCCTTGCTATAGATGAGGATATAATCAAAGTATACCACCACATATACTACGATGAATCTCCTAAGGACGTGACTCATGAGGCGCATGAATGTTCTTGGAGCGATTGTGAGACCGAATGGAATCACCAGCCATTTGTAGAGTCCTTTTTAGTCTTGAATGCCGTCTTCCATTCATCGCCTTCTTTCATTCTTATCTGGTGATAACCGCTCTTCCGATCGATTTTGGTGAAGATTTTAGACCCACTCAGCTCGTCTAACATATCATCCAATATCAGGATTGGATGTCGGTACTTTACTGTTATATTGTTGATAGCGCGACAATCCACACACATTCGCCAAGTTCCATCTTTCTTTGGTACAAGAAAAACCGGGACAACACATGGGCTTAGAGACTCTCAAATTTGTCCTTTACTAAGGATATCTTCTACTTGATTCTGAAGCTCTTTGGTCTCGGTTGGATTGGTGCGATATGCTGGTCGGTTTGGTAGAGCTGAACCGGGAGCTAGATCGATTTGATGCTCTATCCCACATATTGGAGGAAGACCTTGCGGAGTCTCTTCAGGAAAAACATCACTATATTCCTGCAATAACTCATTCATTACACTAGGTAACTCATGTGTTGGGTTAGTGATCTCAACAGTATCTTTACAGATGAATAAAAAACATGTAAGTTCAGAATCATAGAGTTTAGAGAACTCATTGTGGTTTATGTAGAGAATGGTCGAAATCTTCTCCTTCTCCTTTTGCTTTACTTGCATCTGATCTTGATAGATTTTGGTAGGAGTGAGTGGAACCAACGTGATTCTTCTACCCTTGAATTCGAAATTGTGCTTGTTAGTGAAACCGTCATGTATGACTTTCCGATCAAATTACCAAGGTCTTCCTAGAAGAACATGGCTCGACACCATAGGCAACACATCACATAGCACTTCATCTTCATATTAACCTATCGAAAAGTTGATTAGGACTTGGTGAGTTACGGTCAAAGCTCCTCCATCATAAAGCCATTGTAGCTTGTATGGATGTGGATGAGGAATAATCTTCAGGTTGAGCTTCTGAACCATGACTTCACTTGCTGCATTTGTACAACTTCCACCATCAATGATCAACAAACAGACTTTGGATTGTATGAAGCATCGAGTGTGGAATAGATTTTCTCTTTGACATGCTTATTTAGGCCGATTCTGAACACTTAGAGTTCGTCTTGTAACCAGAATTTCTCCTACAGTTGCGAATGCTTCTTCTTCTTCAGTTTTGGATCCATTGTCTGATTCCTCTTGAGGAATTATCTCTCCATCATCTCTGAGAAGGAATACCTTCTTGTTGGGACAATCTCTTGAGTAATGTCCCATACCTTGACACCTGAAACACCGAGTACCACTTAGATTAGTTCCAGTTTTTGGTTTTACCTCAAGCGTTTCTGTTTTCTTCTCTGGGCAGATTTGGTTTTGGATTGAAACTAGGCCTATTGTTGGAGAAGTCCTTCGGTTTTGAGGTTGTTGGTGTAAAGTTTGGTTTGGTAAACCGTCTCTTGTTTTGAGCTTCGATTAGTTCAGCCTTGTGAACCATCTCTTCGATATACTGATAACTCTGAAGCTCCAGCTTGTCTTGGATATCTCTGTTGAGACCTCCTAAAAACCGAGACATAAAACATTTCTTCACCTTCACTTAGATCTGCTCGGATTAGTAAAGTCTCAAGCTCCTGAAAGTAATCTCGAACGGTTCTTGTTCCTCGAAATAGCTTGCGTAGCTTGCTCAATATCTCACGATGGTAATAGGCTGGAACAAATTTCCGCCTCATCTAAACCGTTAGCTCGTCCCAAGTGGTTATGGGAGGTTCTCGAGATCTTGATCTAATGACTCCCAATTGTTCCCACTACAACAATGCATAACCACTGAATTCAGAAACAACGATTTTGACTTTGTTGATGTTGTAGGTTCCTTTACATAGGAAGTTTGACTGCATTTTCCTTTCCCAGTCAAGATAGGCTTCAGGTTCATTAGTGCCTAAGAACGATGGGAACTTGATCTTGATATGCTTTAGTTGTTGATTTGCAGGATCAATGAAGTCTCGATCAGGCCTTATCGGACCTCAAGGTCGGATAGTGCTTCCATAGCTATGGTCCAAAACTTCTTCTTCTTCACCTTCATAGTACTCATGATCGGTTCCAAGGAAGGCTCAGTTTGGTTCTCAGATTGGACGTTCCTTGTGTCTAAGAGAAGACTCTCGGCCTTCATGTATTTTTGGACTAGAATTGGTTTTGAAAGTTGGACCTTCTTTGGTTTGTTTGGATGTATCTCCAATATGTGCTTTTCCTTTAGAAATCCGGTTAGCTTCCGAAGGTGTAGGAGTTGAAGATGAATGACCATCAGTTCGACTTCTTCTCTTTTTCTCTAACTTCTTTGTGTCGAATTTTTCGTTGAGTAGCTCAATCTGTTGTAGTAGAACAACAATGCTGTCTTTGATTTTTTGACTTATCAACTTGTTCAGAGACTCCATAGCTTCTGCTGAAAGTTCCATGGTACATGAAATACCAAGAAACTTGCACAAGTAATAGGTTCTCACAAATTAATCAACAAACATAGAACATTCGATTTCTAGAGGATTAATTATGAATAATTCTAGATGATCTATAAGCAAACTACTAAATCAAAAAAATTAATATCCTAATTCAATTCAAGATTCAGATTCTTTAATTATTCTACATGCAACCTAGGATTCTTAGACAATTTATCGAAAATAAAAAGAAAAAGGAGGTTAGGGTTTTAGAGATTGTTCAGCCTTTGGTACAGAGTTGGCTCTGATACCACCTGAGACGATCCTGGATCCTAACTCTGGTGAAAAGCTCAACAAACATGCAAGGACTCGGCAACAAGTTGGCTCGGTCTTCAACCAAGGCTGTCGGACAGCCTAGATGAGTCTCGGGCAAGCTTCTTGGCTCGAGATAAGGGTGTGGTTGGGTTTGGTGACACAACAAATGGACAGGTACAGCTCGGGACAAAGGATGAAGCGGCTGGACAAAGCTGGTCTCAGGACACGGCTTGGGATAAGTGCGCGGAAGGCTGCGGTTTATGTGATATGGCCGAAGCTTGTTCAAAGCTTGATGGAAATGAATTGCAATAAAGGTTTCGATGGTTTTGTGGTGGTTATGAGAAGAATTTTAATGAAAGAACTTGATTGACTTATGAATTAGACAATCAAGATTGCAGGCTTACTGAATCTCTTATAGATATAGAGTAGCCGGGATTCTAAATCCAATGAGCAAGGGTTCGATAGATGCTTCTAAAAGACAATCTGATTTTGACGTAAAAACAGAGTTTGAAACATGCACTTAAAGCCACAAGCACCTAGGGTTTTCTAACATAACCCAAAACAACGAAGCGTTCAAGCCTCTGAAAGAAAAACAACTAAAGTTCTAAGAAAAACAACAAGACTTGTAAAACTAAAAAGAAAGGCTTCTAGAAGAGTCTTTAAAAGGAAAGCTTCTAGAAGGATTTTTATTCTTTGCGCCAAGTATGTAAAATATTTATGCCAAACATCCTTTCATAAAGCTTTAACGAAAGTGGATAACTTGCCTCGTTACAACCTTAGTGATTGGCCGAAAATCCAAGGTGGGAAAAATTCGACCATCTTTACTAAGGACAAAAGAGTGTAAGAATTACCCACTTAGCTAACCGATCAGATATCTGGTTCTTATGGGTTGATAAGCCTGAAGAACTGGTATGTTTTGCAAGCTTAATCTTCTTGGTCCGAATGAAGCATCACGTGGGCTTGTTGCGCAAACTCTCTTGCTCTAGATCTCATGATCCTTCCTTCAGGTTCAAGCTGCTCTAAGTCAAGCTCTAGTGCAGGTTCTGGTTCGTCTATGATCACATCACTTACCGACACCAAGAAAGTGATAGAGGAGATTGAGGTTAATAGGTGAGCAAAGAAATGTATTTGGACATCATTAAACAGAATATTGAGATAGAAAGGATGACTGCAGATCGAATAAGCAAAGATTTCTTAGGTGAAAATCAGGAGATGAAGAAAAGAATTAAAAACATGACTTTGGTTACTATACAACCAGACTCTGGGCTTAAACTCCATTCTTATGCGTATAAGAAACATATATGGCTTTGTTGTGCTGGTAAAAATTGTGCAGGGGAGGAAGGAGCTTTCCTTAGATTTTCGATTAAGCATTTATTGGTTGTGGGCATGAAAGTCAAATCTAGTATTGACTCTCCTGATGGCCTTGGACGTGATATGGCATTGCCTGACAAATTATGCAGAAATGATGTAACATCATTTGTCGTAGCGGATCATGTTGAGAAAAATAAGAACAACAAAATTGATTCTAAGAAAGATAGTTGGAAAGAAAAAGTTGGTCATAAGGAAAAAGAAAGAAAACAGATTCTCAAACACATAGGAGAAGTTGTTGAAGAAGAAAAAAATGAACTTGAGTTGTTAATCAATAATGATTTAGATCAATGCTTTTTCTGCATGTATGGTCTGAATCTTAGAGTCGATGGTTCCTATGAAGATGAGCATGTTATACAGAAAAACGCCAGCCATGGAGATTATCAGACCAAGGAACAATGTGTTGATGTTCTTCAATACATACTTGTTTATATTTTTGATGGGTTGCACAAATTTTGGTATCAATATACTGTTGTGGAAAATATTTATTGGTAGAAGCATGACGACGTTATGATATTAGATGCTGGCGGAGCAAGGCACTTTGAGCTTAGAATATTGTTATGGGACGATAAGATGATGTTACAGTTTTTGTGGAATGCACTAACCAAGTGTGCCAGGTATGCTTTGGGACATAAGTACAAGTATATGGAGTTGGAAGACAATAAATCATACTTTGGATGGCAGCAACTAAAGCAAACAAGGAATCGTAAGGAAAGATTGCAGATGCTACAAAATTTTAGAACTCGGAGACCACTTATTGTAGGTGATATGAAGTTTCAAATCTTGCACAAGGGAAGACAGAAGCAGTTACACCCAGTTTCGGACCTCAAGGCACATCACTCTCATGAGTTTGAGGTTGTTTCCAAATCTGAAAATGCTTCAGACCTCAAGAAAAATGGACAACAAAATCGAAAGAAGAAAAAGTCTTGTAAGATTTGGATGTTCAAGTTCAAGACTAAGAGTTTTCATATAGTCTTACATACAATCTTTGGGTTGTTTGGCGAAGATTTATTTGCAGTGTGGCCTCGTTGCAGAGTAAAGATATTGCAGCGATTCTCAACACAACTTTTTTCAATTCAAGCATGAGGACAAGTTTGTTTTCAATCGGGGGAGTATTGATACGTACTCTCATGCACTGGAGGTTGAAGTGGACAATGGGAAGAAAGCCTCTAATCAACAAGGAGGTTTTTCTTGAGGGATGAGGGATACTCCCTATAAATAAAACCTCTTAGAGAATTAGTTTCTTTATGCTTATTCTAGTTGCAATTGTGAACTTAAACGTTATGAGTTTGAGTGGCCATTGATCTTTATAAGATCTTTGAAGATTTTGTGAATGTAATCGTTTGTGACTAGTGTAAGGTTTCAGAACGATGAGCTCATTATAATTATTGGTTAAGTATTGAGAGTAAAGTTTGGATCTTTATCTTATTCTTGCAAAAATTACATTTTTTATTCAATATCATGTCAAGGTTCCTGTTTTATTGAAGTTATAGATTATTCGAATCTTAACACCACCCTTGCTTAGTGGAGACTTATATATCACTCTCAAGGAAGGAGTTGGAACTTTGGGGGAGCTAGATTTCACGAATAATTCAAGTTGGATTTGGGGTAGAAAATTCATAATTGGTTTAAAGGTCAATTCTGAGTATTGTTATCGAATGTGCATACATGAGGCAAAACTAGAAGCTTTTCTTGTTAAAGATCACATGGGAGAATGTATGGTCTTAGAAGATTAGAGAAGATTGGTAAGGATGGAGCATTCCATAAAAAGCTTAATGCTGCAAGAATTGCCACATTAGAAGATTTTCTTAGAGTGATAGTCATAAACTTTTTGAAAATTGTGAAATGTAAGTGCTTATGCAACACATTTGTAGCACAAGTTATTAAGATTTTAAATAATTTTGTTATTGTAATATATGATAAAATTAAGACTATAATAGTCACAAAGAACGACGATTCGTCATAATCTTGTTCTTTAGTAATTATGATGGACAACCATTGATATTTTAGTGTTTAGTAATGACTATTTTGATACAATACTTTCGTCACAAGTGATATATTTGAAACTTTATTTTACTCAAGAAAAATGACGATTATGAGATGATGATTTTAGTCTTTGTTTGCTGTCTTGCA
This sequence comes from Iberis pinnata, assembly GCA_900406425.1. Classification (NCBI taxonomy): domain Eukaryota; kingdom Viridiplantae; phylum Streptophyta; class Magnoliopsida; order Brassicales; family Brassicaceae; genus Iberis; species Iberis pinnata. The sequence continues at coordinate 9,664 of OVBE01004597.1, read as the reverse complement.
TGAATCCATTCTAAATATTGACAAGAGATTCTTTGCATGTGTATTCTGACTCATAAAGATGCCTTCTTCACTATGTTGTACTTGCAAACCCAAAAAATAAGTTAGTTCACTAGACATACACATTTCAAATTCATATTTCATCCTCCTAACAGAGTCATCAACAAGATATTTTGGTTACACAAAACATGATATCATCCACATAATTTTCAAACTAGCAACTCTTTGTTCTTTTCATAGATGAAAATTGTCTTATCCACGCTTGATCTGGTGTAGCCTTGCTCAAAAAGAAAGATAGTCAACCTCTCATACCACGCTTTTGGTGCTTGATTCAAACCACACATTGACTTCTACTATATTGTAAACATATTGTGCAAAATCAGGATTCTCAAAACCTTTATGTTTGTCAACATAAACTTCCTTTGAATGATCTTGTTTAGTAATGCACAGCTTAGTAATGCACGCTTTACATCCATTTGATCCAGCTTCGATCCCAACAAACATACCATTCCAACAATAATCGAATTGTCATCAATTCTACGAACTGGTGCAAACATTTTCATCAAAATTAACGCATTCCTCTGTAGAGTACCCCTAAGCCACCAACTTGGGTTTATTTATGCACAAATGCCCATTCTCATCAAATTTATTCTTAAAGATCCACTTAGGCCCCACAGCATTGACATCCACATGGTGTCATATACTAGACCTTACTTCTTCCAAATTATTCTAGATCTTCTTGCATTGAACCAATCTATTATCCATAAGACAATGCGTCCATGTAAGTCTTGGGTTCAATCATAGAGACAAAACATATGTATCCCACCATTTCTTTGAAAATAGTGTGCTTTTTTCTTGTGACCCGTCCTCCATCAATATTTTCAATCACATATTGTTCTAGGTGATTACGATGAATGCAAGGTGCTTTCATTGCGTCAGGTTCTCCATCAGAGTCTTCCATATCAGACTGTATTGTCTTATGTGGCTTCCCTTTGCAAGCACTGAGAAGTCTACAACAACAATGCCCTGTAATTTACTTGCTCTGTTATCAAACACAACATTAACGGTCTTTATAATCATCTTATTTCTCTTGTTGTATACACAAAAATGTGTTCCTCATTACATAATAACCAAGTGATATTCCGTCATCACTTCAAGCATCATAATTTTGCAACTAATATTTATTGTTCAATATATAACACACATATCCAAAGATATGAAAATAGATAACACTAGGGATTTATCCCTTCCATAATTCATAGGGTTTCACATTTGATCCCTTTCATAAGAATATCATGTTTATAATGTGGTAAGCAATACTGATAATTTCAGCCTCGAATTACTTTGTAACTTGATTTGCATGATGCATAACTGTAGCCATGTCCTGCATGGTTCTCTTCTTCCTTTCCAATACAAAATTTTTGATGTGAAGTTCTGATAGTAAGATTTTTAACGTGGTGAACTACTTCAATTCCTATGTACTATCATAGTCATTGTAGTACAATAGGTTATCAATCCAATCCACGGTGATTAACACACTAATACCTAGGAGAATCCAATTTAGTCTAAGCCATAATATAATTGGTGGTTCAAAGTAAACATTTGAAATTAAGCATTTAAACAAAAAGTCAAATAAACAAAAGTCAACAGTAATTAACAAAAGTCAAATATAAATGGAAATGTAAATCAAGATAAAGAAATAAAAAAGGGGAAAAGATAATTGACTCGGGTGATCAAATGACATTCTATGATGCTACTACTCACATTTTAGTGCTAATCCTTGGCATAGAAATCTCTTAATTAGAGTAATCCACTCTCGTGGCACTAATCCCTCTCTTAATCATGCAACTACAAACAATCTCTTGAATAATTACACAATAAGAGGCAATATGATCTAATTTATCATGAACCACTAAACTAGCTAAAAACAATCTCTTGGATAGCGCCATTTAGCAAAAAATAGTTGGTTCGAGAATTTCATCGAACACCTTTCTGACACAATTCACCTATGATCTTAACTTGAATGGCCAAGAAAAATTTAGCATTAAGAACACCTATTGATTGAAGATTAAGCTATTAAACTCCTAAGCATCATATTCAATCACCTAATCAGCCTAATCTACCTAACACATTTGCTTAGAGATGAACTACTCACTAACCATTGACAAAACACTAGTTCTAGTGATGAAAATGTGTATAATCACGATTGGAAACATAAAATAGAAGAAGATTAACAATCAAAATAAAGATAAAACTTCAAAAAGATTCAAATGTATACAAAGAAACTCTTAGAAAGGAAAGGAACTTACAAAAAAAACAAAACTTGTCTCTAAAATTAGGTTTAAAACCTTTTATAGAAATGCAATTGGTTCAACCCAAAAATATTGGGTTAACCAATGGGAAATTGGTTTAGGCTAAAAAAGAAGTCAACACTTTGACTAAAATTACCTGGGAACGATTTGGCTAAACCGATCCGTTAAACCGATCCAGACTTCTGGTTTTTTCCAATCTTTGGATCAGTTTGGGTAAACCGATTCTTATTCTTCACACCGGTTTGATTATACCGATCCAGAAAACCGATCCAGCTCCATTGTTGCCTTTTTCTTGAATTATGTGGGTTCCATGATCCATGCTTTTGATTCCTCCACTTCTAACACCTAATAAGATAGAATGAAATGCAAAAGTATGCTAAAATAACTTATATGCATATGAATCTACCTAGAATGAATGATAAATAAGAATTAAAATGCATCCAAATCATAGCAACTCCCCCAAACTTATCCTTTGCTTGTCCTCAAGCAAACTACAAAGAAAAGTGTGAGAGAGAGAGAGGTTTGAAAGTGGAAACCTCAGAACCAAAATTTTAAGCCAAAGTCTAGTGAACTAGCATCTCAAACAGCATACATCATCAGTCCCAAATTAGTATCGCTACTCATCAAATCATTCATGCATTTTTGATATCCGTTCTATTACTAAGGGTAGGCGATCCACTTGTCTAGTCCAAGATCTTCCTACATTCGTTTAGTTTAGTGAAGTATGCTCAAATAGTGATCTTAAGTGTCTCAATTGGTTAGGTCAAATGAGGATTCCAATGCATCAAAAGAAGGTTTGCACACAATCATAGGGTAATCACTCAAAGGAGTGATTGGAATAGCAAAATCGAAATGAGACAAAGGCAATGAGGAACTCAACTTTCAACTTCCATTTCTAGTCATTCCCCAAAAACTTTTCCTTATTCTACCCATTCTTCACATTTTATAACCATTCTTTTCAATTTCAAAAAATCCCAAAAAACCTTTCTTTCTCATATTTTTCACTTTAGGCTTTCATTTATCCCAAATATCCAAACATTTCTTATCTTAGGTACCCTTCCTAATCGCTAGATGGTATCATCAATCTATCCAAATGGAAGTTGTCAATTGTCGTCCCTTATACTCTTAAGTTTTTGCAAAAAGAATCACTAAAGAAATAAGGCCTCACAAGTGTTTAGGTTAATTGGCTTCAAAGATGGAGAGGTAAATCATTCTAAAATGAGAATGACTGGTTTAGCCACAAGTGTTTCGGTTTTGGGGTGACTAAAAATGATTAAGCCTTGAAAACACATTAAGACATTCTTTGAGCATAATAATTTATTTTCAAATTTAAGTCCAAATATTTGTGAAGATAACCTAGAGCTAGCAAGCTTCGCAGCTAAACCAATAGATTTTCAAACTTCAAGATCCAAGACATGAACTTCAAGATCCAAGACATGAACTTCAAGACTTTTCAAGACTACTAGAATGTTCAATCCTATCCATCACACTTGAGATGCTAATACAAAAGGCTAGATCTTAAGCTCCAAAAGGCATTATCACCATTGGCTTCCTATGCAAGTACACCCTAATACAACCTAAAGCGAATTTTTAAATGAAGCTAACTGCAATCCTTTTTTTTAGTATTTGAATTTTTTTCCCAATTTTTATGGATTTTTTGAAAATCTTAGCTATTCACAATGCAAATGATGAATGAGAACTAAATAGATAAATAAAACACAATATGAGATATTGTCTCTCCTTCAAACTCAATTCACACGGTCCCTTGTGTGAAAAAGAGTTCAAAAGAGAAACCGACAAACTAAAGAAATGAAATGAATGGATATGTACATGCTCGAGAAGTGGTACCTCAATAATAGTTGAATGTTGGATCATAGTCCTCCTCATAGGAGGAGAACCTTAGAGACTCATTGTTGGACGTGGGTGTTGGTAGGGTTGGCATTCTCCTTCGCCGCCTTGGTCGCCTCGACTCATCAACCAAAACTCATGGTGGGAGTGTTGTGGTCCGTCTTGAGCCTTCCCCTCCATGATAAGAATGTCTTCTCTCCAATGGTTCATCTACCGCATCCATGACCGAGTGTATATCGTGGGTTTTTGAGTTGTTGCGGTAAAGGTTACTAATCTAAAAAATGTCGGTCCCGCATCCTCTGCAAGTCGTCCCTTTGAGAATAATAGATGTCAACTTCTTCACTTGCCTCACCAAATTTCTTGTTGTCCGATCCTAGAACATGTTCCAGCGCCTCATCTTTCTTTGCTCCAAACGCACGTCTTGTAACATTCCACTTTGAAGAGGCATGGTGGAAGGTCTGGGATAATACCAAGCACACCCATATATATAGTATGTGGAGGGTAGGTGATGCGGTTCAGTAGAAAGCAGACATTGTTACGGTGAGTGAGTATCATTAGCTCTGGGTTAGGAAGGAGAAAGGTGGCTTTCTCCCCGCTGATATAAGGTTTTCTTACGTGTTACAAATCAATTTTGTATCAACACAAACATTATCATGCCAATGTAGTATAGATAGGGTGTCAATCCAAATGGATATGGTGCTAACAATTTGGATGCAATGGGAACTACTTATTCAAGCCAAGCAATAAAAATGGGTGTTACTAGCAAGTCCTAAACAAACAGAACATAGCAAACATGCATGTAGTAAACCAGAAATGAAAGTAAGCATGCATAAGTAAAAGATAGGTAGCTAGTGAAACGTAAACAGAAAAGTAAAATAGGTAAAAATGCAATCAAATGGAAGCAGTTCCTAAGAATGGGGGCAATCGACCAGTGATCCTTTCTGAACTACCTAGACACCTAACATACCTCAAACAATGATCTAATCCCTAGATAGTAAATTCATATGCAACCAAGTCCAATATCTTGGTACTGATTTCAAGCTAAGCAATCACCACACCTAACTCTCTTTAACGGTACACTACCTAGCATACATGAGGAACCAATCTACTAAAGCCAATAAGCTCCCTAAACATCTAGTCTCTTAGGCTAGGATATGCAAATCACTGAAATAACCATGTTCTCGTATTTCATTGAACACCTTCTGCATGCTGAAATACATAATACCAAATTTCAGTTGATTAGAAAGAAATCAGCATGTAAAGCAATGAAACATAAGGGATCTAGATGCAATCAAACTTAGGTACCTAGGAAGAACAAGAAATCAACAGTAGTCTACCTCATCCTCAGGAACCTAAAGGAATTACTCACTACACATGTTGGGTACGAAATCAGAAAAACAGGGAAGCATAACTACTAAGCAAGGTATTCGAATGAAAATTCTGCGATAAAGAACAACAAGAACACTATGTTGAAAACGTGATGAAGATAATGAACAAAATGAAAAACCCAAAGATGCAGAAGATGAAGATGATGAACAACAAGAATGCTAACCCAGAAAAACAAAGTAACAATGAAACAGTAACAAACCAGAGAAAATGATCAAGGTGAAAACGAGATTAAAAGCATAAATACGTAGATCAACATGCACCAGATAGTTCACAACCTAAATCTAAGGATAAAAATGAAGAAATCAGAAGATAAACATAAACTTAATAAAAATATGGGTTTGAACATGTAGAACAACAAAGCAAAAACAGAGAGAATAGTAAACCTAAGAACAAACAAAAATGGCTAAAAAATTAAATCTTTTTCCAAATGGAGGCGTTTTAGAGCTTTTATAATGTTTCAGAAAAGCCCTAAAATTCATAAAAGACAAAACGTAATGATTAATCTGGGTCTTGGGTCTGGTTCATCCTTAAACCAAGTTGGTCGGGTCGGAGTTTCTTGGCTTGATCATGGTGATCGAGCCATGAAGAAAAGTGATTGAGGCGAAGGGCTGGACGATCGAGACGCTGAGATGAAGAAGATCGAGGTACTTGATTGAGGCGTACATGGAGCATGTGACCAAGTCGGGCTTGATTGTAGTGATTGAGCCCGTGATTAAGGCGAGGGTGAAACATCTCGGTGGTGATCAATCCAGGCAGCTGCGGCTCGATGATGCTTTGGGCCGGACCATCGAGGCGGCTCGATGGTGATACGGGTGATGATAGAGGCTAAGGGAGAGCTCGATCGAGGTTGCTTGGTGTAGGGTTGAGCCTTGATGATCGAGGTGGATGGAACCGTGGGACTTGGCCGAGAGGTTGGGGTGTGTCTTGGTCTTTATGTTGGCTCGATGTAAAGGCTCGACGTAGAAGTTGGTCTTTTCTTGTGCATTTCCCTTTCCTTCTCCAATTTTGCACTTATGTTCTGAAAACTCCTGAAAGTCCTCCAAAATTTCCAAAATGCGTATGTATGCAAGTTCTAATGCAAAACTTCCTAAAAATGCAAAAATACTAGGAATGTTCTAAGAATGCAACTTTTTGACATCTAAATGATCCTAAAATAGTGTTAAATGACCTCCAAAAACCACTAAAATGCAGAGACATCATCTGCCGTGTGTGGTGAATTGATAGGCATACTTGTGGCCAGACTCTTCTCTCTCTCTCTCTCTCTCTNCCCCCCCCCCCCCCCCCCCCCCCCCCCCCGCCAAAAGACGCATCTTGTTGAGGTATGAGATGTTCATAAGCTTAGGCGCGATGTTCACTTGTGGGAGTTCGATGTTTGAAGCTTTTAGGATTGGGGCGATCCATCCTCCAATGATCTATTGCAGATTTGCGTCCTTTCTAGTCCATGCCTAACCCTTAACTCCTAATAAAGATTCGAAAAAAGTTTCACCGTGTTTGGTCTGTAGGTTTCTAGTTCCGAAAAGAGTTCATTAATTGTTATCTAATTCGGCTCGCATGATAGGTGCGAGTCCCAATCTCATGAACCCAAATATGTTTATACTATCCATGAGTTCAAATCTAGAACAAAAACATGATAATCAAACGTTAGTTTTAAGTTATAATAGATAGGGACAAACTTCATATCACAATATGCTTCAGAAGACAAAGGGTCATGCAAATTCACATTACAAGCATGGTGCAGTTTTACTTTAGACTAAATTAGGATGCGTTAGACAACTAATAACTAGGGCATTGATGCTATCTAAGAAAACAACATACTTACAAGGTCCTAGTTTTCTATGCAAGTGCAGACAACCTAAATGCAACTACATGAACACACTGTTTTTGAAAAATTTTCAATTTTTTTTTGGTTATTGTATGCCTAGGATGAAAAATTGAAATAAGAAAACAAGTAAATATGATCAGTACCTCCTAAACTCTCCCCAAACTTAAATTGCACATTCCCTTGTTTAATAAAAGTTCAAAGAAGGGTTTAGGACCAAAACGCATCAACAGAAAAGAAATATGCTATGGTATATACAATGAAAAGGGTTCGGAGTGGTACTGTTTTTAGGTTGAGTTGAAGAAAGCGGTTGATCGAGCTCATTTGATCGAGTTGCTGGGTCTCGGGTGTTGAATGCGTAATGTGATCAGCCTTGCTTGATGTCATTTTGGTGCGGCTCGATCACACTACGTTCGACTCGATGAAGATGTTTCCATGGCTTGACCACATCATTTTCATGGCTCGATCAAGACGCCTTTGTGGCTCGATGAAAAGGTGTTGGTGGGACTTAGAAGTACCGAAAACACCAAAACCAAAAAAAAACTTTAATGTGTCAAAAGAAGGACTTAAACATAAATTTAAAGACTTCATATGTACAAGGATAAACATGGGACTTCCTCCCAAGCGAGCTTGTTTAAAGTCACTAAGCTTGACTTCCTGTTTTAATTTTATTGACCATGAGACAATTCTCCAAGGAGAACCGAGGTCATTTCACCAGGTTTTCTTCCTCGACGTATCCAACCACCATTGTTTGGGTTGGTTTGGTTGTTCACTTTCAACCCCTTATCAAGTTCCACAACAAGCATGATTGCTCCATTAGGTAAAATTTCCTTGATTATGAAGTTTCTGAGGCGTTTTGGGTTTACATCCCCTGGATAGTGCTCTAGCATTAGGTTGAGTAGAAACACTTGATCACCCCTCTTGAGGTCTGTTGTTGGGGTTTGAAGATCAAAACTGTTTTCAGAGTAGGTTGTGCCCGAAGTGGGCTTCTGAGGTGAGATGTGCTCAAGCTGGTTCTCAAGCCCAGAATCCTCTTCTTCTGAAATGGGAAGTTTACTCTGGTCAGTTGCTACCCCCAGTTTTCTGGTTTCCTTTACCTCTACAGAAACTCCTGCATATGGTTTCTTGACAACCCCAAATGCTTCTGTATGCTCTGAAATCTTGTTAGGGTCCTTCATAAGCTCATACTCCAGTGAATCATTGTTTGAGTACCCGTCCTCATGATTGTCCTTATTCATCTCCTTGATAGAGAATAGTTGATCATGGATTATAGGCTTCCTTGTCTTGTCCTTGATGTTGAAGATCATCTTTGGACCATTCCCCATGTTCAACCTGTTATTGCCTTTCTTAACGTTGATAACATCTCCAACCGTAGCTAAGAATAGTCTTCCCAAAATCAGTGGATCCTTTGGTTCTTTGTCCATATCCAACACCATAAAGTCTGTGGGTATCTCTATACTCCCAATCTGGATGGGTAAATTTTTCAGAGTACCAATAGGATGCCTAATGGATCTATCTGCCAACAAAAGAGTTATATTATAAGCTTTAAATTCACTGAATCCCAACTTCTTGGTAGTGGAGAGAGGCATCAAGTTAATGGATGCCCCTAAATCACATATGCATTTGTTGAAGGTCAAGGGGCTTAGTGAGCATGGTAGAGTGAATGAACCAAGAGCTTCTTGATTCTCTGCTATTAAGTCATTGCATTCATCATTTGGTACCAACACTCCTTGAGTTTCACCATCCTTCTTGTACTTTTTGAAGATTGCTGGGTACTTCTCTGTTATCTCCTTCTTGAACCTTGATGGGTATAGCAACTTTGGAATATAAGGTGTTGGAACAAAGGGTTTTTCCCTATCCTTTGAAGGAGATAGCTTTTCACCAAGACCAGGCTTGACTCTAGCAGCTAACTCTGGGTTCGTCCATGTCAAGGAATCAGTCTTTCTAAAATCTGCATTTTNGTAGGACAAGGTATTGAGAAAGCTAAGGAAAGACTCAAGAGCTAAGATGGAAAGGATCAAGGTTGAAGCTATCTTGGACACTTGACAAGTCTCGGACAAAACTAAGGCTAAGTGAGCATGGATGCTAAGGAGAAGATGGAACATGTTATGGGACTAAGACAAATGTAACAGCCAAGCTAGACGAAGCAAATGTGTGTGGAACAAGTCCCATAAGTATGCGCATGTTCCAGAATTAATCTATCGAGCCAGTAATTTGCGATAATGCGCATAAATGTTCTAATCGGGCCAAAATTGGTTTTATGTGGGCAATTGGGATTAAACCAATTGTAATATCAAGG
>OVBE01004596.1:1665-23576 GCA_900406425.1 Iberis pinnata | reverse complement strand
AGTTGTTTATTTCCTTCTTCTAAAGTGTTGATAACAAGCACCGTTCATCCACTCCAAATTTCATTTTTTCCATTTTCGTAAGCCTCCGCCACATGAGACCAAAATTGATCGGATGACTGATAAACACCCTTGATCGGGTCTTCAAAAATTTCCATATAAACTTGACATAAAATTTTATCTTCTTCTTGAGTATATCTAGTAGAACGTAGTGGAATTTTGATAAATAAAGTAATAAAGAAGAAGAAAAGATGCAAATAGAAATTTATAGAATTGTGCAATGATTTGGATAAAACTAGAAAACCCAACCTGCTATATATATAGATAATAATCAATGTGCTCAGTTTTCTCACTATATTATAATGTGATTTGATTAATCAAAAAAGTGGTTGAAAGATTCTCATATTTCTTTTACAAAAAAAAAGATTCTCATATTTTTCAATCTCATATGACATGATTTGATAATACAATGAAAATTTATTTTAAGATTCCCACACTATGACATGATTTGATAATAAATGCAAAAGTCATTCTAAAATTATTTCTAAAATTCTATTATGACATAATTTGATAATACAATGAAAAAGTAATTCTAAAATTCTCGTATTCTTAATAAATTATGACATAACGCGGCTAACTTATGAGAAATTGGCTGACTTACGGGCATAGGTCCGCCACACGTGACGACTTACATAAATCTGACTGATTTATGTGAGAACGGTTGACTTACAAACACAAGTTACAGCTGACTTACAAACAAAAGTTACTGCTGAAATAATTTTACATAACATGATAATCAAGGATGAGCGTGACCTTGATGCTCCAATTGAAGTCTGTAAAGAAGCTCCACCTCCAAAGATTGACATAGAAGAGAATGAAAGTACTTGGTCCCAAGAATTTCGTGCTCGATTAGAAAAAATCAAAGATAAAGAAGCTCATTTCTCACTTCGGAATGTGTTAATTGATCATTTGTGGGAAAAATATATGTCTAGTGCTTCATTATAAAATATATTGTTTTTATTTTTATCTACTATGTTGTGTACTATAATCTTATTTAAATGTTGATGTATAATTTATGTTGAATCATGATTTTCTTGAACTATTGCCAATCAAAAAGATTGCGCAAAATTAGTCAATAAACAAAAACTAAAAGGTTTAAATAACAATTAGTAGTAAATAAAAATATAATATTTTGATAATATTAGAAAAAAAATGAAGCAACCCATTGAGAATGTTGAATGAGATTTAACTCATATAAAGTAAATCATATACAATGTACTCTAAATATATTGAGAAGTTGTGAGCAAATAAAGAGAGAAACAGATAAATAAATAGAGAGATAGTTGTCGCTTATAAAAGTCCCATAATTTAAATTTTTAATATAAATCGAAGAGTCACGATTTTTCGTATTCCCGCCTCTTCAATTTTTTTTACTTCGGTAAAGTAATAAGAGTGGGCATAATGTGAAAACGTGTTTGATGCAAAACTGATTTATGGATTTTAATGTTTTTGTGATACGACTAAGTTCTAAATTTAATAAAAATAGAACAGGTTTTATGTACGGCTGAGTTCGGGTTTCATTAACGCTGATTTCTGAGTTACTTTTGAATTTTTATAAACTGAAACTAAAAACTTCAATTGGACTACATTTAATATTACATAAAGGCTTAGTCATTCTTACCTCAGTAACGTAATAAGACATCATTACACGCCTCGTAATATTACATTATAGTTGTGAATAAGACATCATAGTCGTGGTAGAGAGAGACAGAGAATCGTCGTGTCAAAGCAAAATATTTTTAAATATAAATCGAAGAGTAACAATTTTTCGTATTCCCACCTATGGTTTGTCCTTGGTACCGTAATACGCAAATTACTTTTTTTAGTTAGTGCCTTTCTCTTCCAAAAATACGCAATCACATTTTTTCCTAGAAATACCTCTTTCTATAATTAATTAATGGAGTAGTATAATAAATTGAAAAGTTAAGTATTGAAATTTTGAAAATATAGATAAAATGGGTTAAAGAGAGAAAAATTAACAGCACAATTATTAATTTTTAAATACAAATGATATCTTAGATAAAGTTACCGAGGGAAAACGTGGCAACGATGTTTTCTTACACAGCTATGACGTGATATTAAATGATGTCTTACTACATTACCGATGTCAAACGCGACTACGAGGCAAACGATGATTTTAACTTTTTTGTTTCAAAAGAGGTTTTCGTTTAACTAATAGTCAAATGTAATCTAAATAACTCTTTTAAGAGTCTAAATAACTCATCAAATGTAATCTAAACCCTAAACACTAAACATTAAACCCTAACTCAGTCGTAACTTAGTCATAACACAGTAAAAATCATAACTCAGTCGTATTGTCTATAACATAACTCATACATAAACATAAAAATCCAGTTGTTTATTTAGATAACTTATATCTCAAGAAAATACATTAACTATTGGTTTATAAAACACATTAACTCATATATTAGTCCTGTATAATACGTATAAGTATTACCATTTCTTAGTATTAAATTAATATCGTGAAATTTTCATAACCGAAGTCAAACTGATAAGATTTGCGACTTAATATGTTACCTTTAGTAGGGTTTGCTTGTAAAAGTCACTAAGCTTTATTCCACGTGACAAGGTTTGGTTGACGTTTTTCAGTTAGAATTTTTAAGTTTATTAAATAATAAAGGTTTTTTAAAAAATTTTCATTACAATTTCGGTTACCGAGGTAATAATAATCAGCCCTTATCAAGTTACCGACTTAAGGATAACTCAGTCCTTATTACATTTCAGACGTACGAATGACTCAGCCCTTATTACGTTACTGAGTTAAGAATAACTCATCCCTTATTATGTTACCAATTTAAGAATAACTCAACCCTTAAGAATAACCAACATATTAGTCGTGTAATACGAGGAGGCAGGAATACAAAAACTCGTGACTTCTCGTGAAAACACCACGTCTCTATCTCTCTCCCTGTCTCTCTATTTTTTCATTATAACACTCTCTCTCTATTTATCTCTCTATTTCTCTGTTAATTTGCAGACAAGTTAACAATATCTCTATTTATCCTGTCGCAGGGTTTTCCCTCTTCCCCATAAAGATTTTGCTCGAACACAGTACGCATGCAATATGTATCTCTCGATTTTTCTCACTATTGTTTATATCTTCGTTTCGATCATGTACTGTTCTGATTAATGTTTTGTTTTTACATATGGACAGACAAAAGATTCAGATGGATTTGAAGAGGTTGAAGTGTAATCCTCCTTCACACTGCATAGTCGGTTAGTATATCATGTTCTTCAATAAATTTATAGCCTAACGGATACACAAGCTTAAAATTTTGTCTCTTATAGGTCTAGTGGGAGACAAGATCTTCCACTGGGAAGGATTCATAATAGGAGCAATTGGTACTCCGTATGAAGACGGACTCTTCCCATTTACCATCCACTTCCCTCCTGACTATATGAACCAACCACCTGAGGTTCACTCTTGTTTTATGCAAATTAAGTGATCCTCTTGCTTGCTCATGTGCACGATTGCTTGTTATGTATAGGTGTCTTTCAAGACTAAGGTGTACCATCCGAACATCAACAGCAGTGGCTCCTTTGACATGGATATGTTGAGAGACACGAAATGGTTTCCTTGCTTTAAAGTGTCCCATGTATAAATATTTGTTTTGATGTGTGTATAATCGCTATTAATCAATGTTTCTTCACTGATTGATCAATTTTTTGACTAATTAGGTGTTGTCCTCCATTGTCGCGTTGATGGTTGATCCCAATCTAGACGATCCTCTGGTGGTAGAGATTGGTGAGTTGTACAGGAGGGATAGGTCTAAGTACAAAGCAAATGCAAGAAGTTAGACTCTGAAGTATGCTACGGGATGATGAAAACTTTTATTTCCATCCATGCCGGACCAATGTCGCCGAGAAAGTCCTTGTACAACTGTCCTAAAATATCTTGTGTTGCTTGTTTAGATCGAATAAAATGCTCAGTTACAGAACATGTATGTTTTCCATCGCAAATACGAACCTAAAATGCCAGAGAAACCCCTTTTTTAGAAGCAAGAACTCTCCAGGGACATCCAGCAACCCAAAACTTAACAACCAATGTTTTTTTATAAGATACGTCTACATCAAAATAAAATTGATCCCTCAATGCAAGAAGTTTCAGTCGTCTCGCCAACTCGGATTTACTCTCGTCTCGTTGCCCTACCGAAAGGTGTACCGAATTCATCTCCGACCTTAAAACCTCTAGATTCACATTGCACCGGCTCATCGACCAGTTATGAGATCGCTTCTCTAGAGGTATCGTCGTTGAATCTTCGTCTTCTATTGTAGACTCACCTTATGAGCTGAAGTTATCATCTTCAGACGACACATCATCCGAGTCGTCAAACATATCAAATCGATAGTCAAATTTATCTTCTTCGACCACTTCATCTTCTCCGCCTACTTTCTCTTTTTCTCTTTCCACTTTACTATAGCAATCCATGTCATTTTCCTCAAAACAGACACCATCATAACCCTCACTGTAATCATTGCTATTAGATTCAAGAGATTCAATGTCTGAGGGTTTTCTTTCTGAGCTAAAACTATATAACCTTTTACTCTTCTCTCTTGCTCCGTCATTCGGACTAACTTCGCCATATGTTTTCTCCGTAATCTCCACACAAAGACGTACAGGTTCGATTTTCCATAGGCTTAGAAAACCTTGCAACTATCGAGTATTAGAGACATAAATTGGTGCAGTATCGTGCGCCATTGTTTTCAAAGCTTTATTCGAGAACATGTAGCTCAGCTGAATATGATGCCTCGACTCATTCAATTCGTAATCATCAAATACTAACTTTTCTACTACTTCGCGTGTTGTTTGCCCATCTATAAGCAGAGCTCTACATCATCTACTGTTGGTGTCGAATGCATATCTCATTTTATTAACCTAGTTACCGGAAACTATAAGTACCCGATCCATAAGCTCTCGGAGAAATATGAAGAAGATAGATGGGGAAGATGATTACTAAAGAAGAATCGATGAGACTATCCACAATGCAAAAAAAATTCAACACCCTCTTTCTCACTTTTTACCTTCCACATTAGGTGAGAAAAAAACCTTCCACATCATCATCCGCAATGGATGATGAAATGGCATTGATGCTGACAAGGATGATGACATGGCAAAAGATAAGTCAGCCGCAATACTAACACATAACTCAATCAGTCCAAGCAAATCAGCGATCAAATACAACGTAATTCAGTCACAAGGTGAATGCTATTCTAGTAATTAATCTTTCACTAATTAATCAGTCGTAATAGGCTGGGAAACCATAAGTTAGCTTATCGTCAACTAAATTAGCGGTCACATGAATGCTATTCTAGTAATTAATCTTTCACTAGTAGTTCAGTCGTAAACACGATGAGTTGAACGTTAATAAAGTGAATATGTTTTTTGGGAAGGTTTTAGTGGTCTTCCTCCACGAGACCGCTCTACATCTTGCACTACATCCTCTTGTGTGGGGTCTTCTTTATTCTCTAATAAAGTGAATATGTTTCTTTAGACCTCCATCTTCATTTCTTCAAAGTTTGTTATGTTGAAACCGAACCATAGTCCAAAACCATCTCATTATTACTGAAGAATTTTTTGGAGAATTATGAGGACAAATTGAATCCTCTGTAATCATGATAGTGGATGTAGCGGTTATGTTGTCTCTTAATATAGTGATAGAAGTGGAATTCTCCATTGAATGGAGATAGCAAAAGTGTCCTTAGTAGTTACTGTAGAAATTTCTTAACCTGGGATTTTAATAGAAGCATCATTAATAAGTGTAACATCAAAAGGAAGAGTGACACTCATTGGTGGAGAATGCACATGTGGTGGCAGCATGGCTTCGGTATTATTAAAAGATAGAGATTCAAAACTTTTTTCCATTGGTTGAGCTCACTACAAGAAATATGACTATCGATAGCGTCCAAGATGACGATTTTTGTGTATATGCTATTGTATATGGACATGGGTTTTTCCCATATCATTTCATTTTTTTTGGAGATTATTGTTACATTCCTAGGAAAGCGTAAATTTGCTAAGTTTCGGCACTTACTATTGCAGATAATACAAAAAAACGCTAGGGTACTTAGAAAATACCTTAACTTTTTCAACATAATCTTCGCCTAAATTATTTCTCTCTTTCTTCATTATTCTCAGAAGATATTCAGTGTGTACATTACTTCAGCACATTGTTTCTCTCACTGATTCGAAGCTCCATTGTTCAATCGAGAAGGTATCTTCCTCATATACTTCAGCTTTTAGTTCATTAGAAGTCTATATACATCGATTACGCGGTTCTAATTTACACATGCATGTTGGGTTTTGTTGATTTTGCTATTTTGATTTCGAGGTATCATCAATCTACAAAGAAAAAAGATTGTTTGAACATTTTGTAAGCTGTGGGATTTTGTCTAGCTAAACTGTTATTTTTGATTCTTAATTCTGAAATGCCACCAAGGAAAAGAGGAGGTTAAACCTCTATTGGGACCCGTCTTAGTAGACGTCACCAAGGCTTAGAGGCTACAGAGGTGAATACAGCAAAAGGAACCAAAAGAAGAAGTAGTACTGAACAGAAGAAGCTTTTAACATGGAGTAATATGAGGTTAACAATGCTCAATGATAAGATTTTAGGTAATGAAGAAAATCAAACAAGGAAAAAAAGTAGTTCTAGAAAAAATAAGGAGGTTGTTAATCTTTCAACTTCCAATGAGACAGTTAAACCTGAATAGTTAGATAGAGGTTGAAGATTTTTTCAAGGCTGTTGAGGTTCAACCGAATGAAGATGTTGAGGGTGAGAATGTAAGACTTGAGGATGAGGATGTAGTTAATGAAGATGATGAGGGTTTTGCTGATAATGGTGAGGGTTTTGTTGAGAATGATGAGGTGATAAGGTATTACTTAAAGATGAGGATGAAGTCTCTGAGGAACAAGAGCCTCAACAAGAAGTTACTAAGATACAAGGCTGCTGAGATAGAGGTTGAAGATTTTGTCAAGGCTGCTGAGGTTCAACCGAATGAAGATGTTGTGGGTGAGAATGTAAGACTTGAAGATGAGGATGAAGTTAATGAAGATGATGAGGCTTTTGCTAATAATGATGAGGGTTTTGTTGAGCATGATGAGGGTGAGAAGGTAATACTTGAAGATGAGGATGAAATCTCTAAAGAACAAGAGTCTCAACAAGAAGTTACTAAGATACAAGCTCCTGAAAAAGAAAATAGTTAGAGTACTGAACAAGAACATAATGACCATGAAGAAGAAGCTATTAACATGGATCAAGATGGGGTTAACAATGAGAGTACTGAAGGAAATCAAACACCAACTAATGAAGTGAAGGAAAAAAGGAAAAGAGGACCAACAAAGATGCATAAAGTGGTAAAAAGTTCTGATGAAAAGGTTGCAGTTACATTCTCGGAATGTGGTGATCATGTTGGTTCTAGTTTAGTAACACTTTCGTCCTTTCTTGGTGCTCTTGTGAGGGAACATGTTCCGGTAACAATTAATGATTGGAGACAACTATATCAAATGACAAAAGACACAATGTGGGAGGAAATTCAGGTATATAACTATGTGACATGTTTGGATTTATAATTGTGGTAATATTATAAGCTTGTTTGCCTATTGCATATCTTTATGCAGCGAAGGATTAATGTGCATGAAGATTGGCAGAAAAGTGTTCTTTTCAAGCATATGAGATGTTTATGGAGGGATGGGAAGTCTAGGCTAGTGACAAAAGTACGAGCTGTAAAGATTATTGCTCGAAGATTAGATTTAAAATCCAACAACATTTCATCCATTAAAATATGGAACTTTGGATTAGGAGCAAGACTACTGCAACTTTAATGGTTACTTTCTTCTTAATATCACATGTCTTATAGATTTAATCACACTTATATATATATATATATATATTGTAGAAAAAGAGTGACAAATACAGAGATATGAAAAGTAATCAGATTCCTCACACCACCAGCCGCAATGGAATGCTTCGATTAGCTCATGAGATGGTAAATAGAGTATCCAACCATTGATATTGCCTGTTAATATATATATATATATATATATATATATATAAATAGTGTAGACCTAAGTAAGAAAGCCAGAAAAGCTAAGGCGAAAGAGTTTGGCCATCTTCAACATCAAGTGCAGACTGCGGGTTGTTCGCTAAGTCTCTTGATCCCGATGGTTGTAGCCAAATCGGACGTTACCGAATCTACTCTTCTGCAATATATTGATGGTTTAGTGGGGCGTGGTTGCGAGGACGTCGAGCCCCGCGAGGTAGATGACCCAGGTGGGTAGATGGTGCGACCGAGGATTCTGGTGGTGAAGCGGATGAGGACGAGGTCCTCATCCTGAATGATGAATGAGATTGTTTTCTTGTTCAGGACGTTTTATGTTTTAAGTTTTTGAACTTTTTTCCTTTGGCTTAGTATGGCCGTTTAAAATCATAACCTGCAGTATGTGGGTTCGAGTTTTCTTTGCCGCTCTACGGTTTGAAATCAATGAGTCATGTTTTTGATTTTACGTTAGCGTTATTGAGTTAGAGTTATAGATATGAGTAGTCAGTTCGTATCTTGATCTCTGATGGTCGCTATGTCTGCTTATTCGTTTCGGATATGAGTTTTTCCAAAAAAATCTAGTTTTTGGGCTTTTCACATTCGCGGATGTTAGCGAAGAGACAAGTTTAGGCATCTCACATCAGTTTATGATGCTATGTTTAGAGATGTTAGAGACCAGTGTGTTGGATTTAGGACAAAACCTAGATTTATTCTCGATTTTAGGTGGTTTGGCGACTATTCTGGCTTTTGTGTCCTGTTTATTATTTCAACCTATTCTGTTTTGATATCGGAATCTGTGATAGACTCGCATCAACCGGGAACCGAGCATCTCTCTGAAGATAATTTTTAAGTCGTTCGGAAGTGCTGACCAAAATTTTGGTTTTTATAGCGCTTTATCCTTGTATCGGATTTATCAGAACCGATCTTACGATGGTTAGGTGACTAGTTCGTCCGTCAGGGTCAATCGACGCGTTCGATATAAGAGCGAGTTTTTGCTCATTTTGGTTTTAAATTCTTTGTAGACTGTGTTGGTACGATTTTTGAAGTTTTTTTCGGAAATCTCAACATCTTACTTTTTTGAAAGTACTTTTTCTGTTCGAAGGTTTTGCGTTTTAGAATATGTTCGAGAGGAGTTCCTGCGATTCATCGAAGGGCATGTTTGTCCTTGCAAAACGAGGAAAGTGTTTGAGTTTTGGTTAAGAGAAGTGTTCATATGCTTTATGTTTCCAGGTTATACGATGATTTTGGTTGTTACGTAGGCGTTTTTGAGTAAAAGTGAGTATGTGTGAATCATAAGAAAATGCAAAAAATTCCTAAATTAGAATGCGTTTTCTTTTTTCGGAAAACTTTCAAAAATGTTTAGTATGTGAGTGCGGATACTTTAAAATATGGGAGTATACGAGTATACGTATACGTACCCGCTCCCCCTCTTTTTGAGAAGGGAGACAACTGCACTTTTCTTTCGAAAAATTTCCAACGTACCCGTTTCATGGATCAAGTCTTCTCGTATTTCAATTTGTTACAATGTCGTTGCTTAGTAATAGTATTTTTTGAGGTGCATCGTGTTCCAAGTTCTTGGAATCCTACCGTTATGTGTTGTGGCATTTTGTACGCGCCTCGTCGGACTACCTTTGTGATTTTGTATGGTCCTTCCCAGTTTGCTCCCAGTTTTCTTGAGTTACGTTCTGCGGTGTTTTAGAAGACTTTGCGTAAAACCATGTCGCCTTCCTTGAACATGCGACTTCGTACGTATGAGTTATAGTATTTTGCGGCTGCTTGTTGCTAATTTTAGATTCATTGGAAGGCGTGATATCGGCGCTCGTTGATGAGGTCGAGATATTCTAGCAGCATCAAACTGTTGGTTTCTTCGTTCTCTAGGAGCAGCTTTCTACGTATTCTTGGGAATTCGACTTTCGTGTGGATTATGCATTCTGACCCGTATATGAGAGCCAAAGGAGTTTCTCTCGTTGCTCTTCTCGGTGTCGTTCTGTGTGACCAAAGGACTCCCTTGAGTTCTTCGGCTCATCGACCTTTCTTAGCGTCCAAACGTTTCTTTAGCCCATCTAAGATGGACTTGTTGATGGTTTCCACTTGGTCGTTGCCCTGCGGGTATCTAGGAGTGGATTTTTTTAATCACATCTCCCACTTTTCGCAGAACGCCTCTAATGTAGTTGAAATAAACTAAGACCCGTTCTCTGTTATGATTTCGTAAAGGACTTCGTGTCTGCATATGATATTCTTCCATAAAAAATTTTCGACTTGAGTGTTATTGATGATGGCGTATGAATCGGCTTCGACCCATTTCGAAAAGAAATATGTTAAGACTAATAGGAAGCAATTCTGTTTATATTTGTGCATGGGTCCAATGATATCCATTGCATGAATGGATATGGCACCAAAATGGATGAGAGAAGTTTTGCGGGTTAGTGGATATTCGGTGTGTGCCTTTGGCATTTTTCGCACTTGCGGGTGAATTTTTTGCAATCCTTACCCATTGTGGGCCAGTAATAGCCGTAATGTTTTATTTTGATTATGAGAGATCTTTCGCCAAAATGATTTATGCATCAACCAGAGTGGACCTCTTCCATGAGTTTTCCCCTTCTACGCACGTCATGAGGGGGCTGGTAAAAATTTGTTTATAGATTTCTCCGTCTATTAGGGCGTATCGAGCGGCGTGAATTTTGACTTTTCGAACGGCCCACTTCTCTGCAAGGAGGGTACCTTCGGCTACGTAAGCTTGAATCTCCTGCATCCACGATTTATCGCATCTGTATCCAGATGGTTTTGGACTCCTTTCGGGTTGATCAGTTTCGTCGACGTTTTCGTCTGTGGATTGGATCAGATTTATGATGATCAGGACCAATGCTTGGATGTTCGATGAACTCCACATGAATCACTCGTCTGATCACTAGGTCAGAGCTTGAAGCTTTAGCCACCAAGGCATCGGCTTGCACATTATCCAACCGCGGTATATGTGTGAGGGAAAACTAGTTGAAGCCCTGGGAATGGTCTTGGACGAGTAGCAGGTATGATTCCATCCTGTCGTCCCTAGCCTCGTATTCTCCGATTATTGGCTCACAATGACTTGTGAGTCAAAATAGGCTTGGATATCTCATATTTTGAGTACATGGGCTAATGGTAACCCGGGGATAAATGCCTCGTATTCGGCTTTGTTATTTGACGCGTGAAACATTAGCCGGAATAACTGTTCTAGTATTTCTCTGGTTGGTGACGTGAGCCAGATTCTGACTCTTGACCCTTATTTGGATGAGGATCTGTCAACATGGAGGGTCCAGACCGAGTTTGGCTCTTGGTTCATCATGCTTTTCGTTGGGACATGTGACATTGAACAAGTCTTTTCCCAATATCCGATATCGTATTCGCTTAACTCGATTGCCCATTTTGGCAACCTACTCGACTAACTGGGGCTGTGTAGGATCGTTCATAGTGGGAATGAGATGAGGACTACGATCGTATGCGTCTGGAAATAGGGTCTTAGTTTCTGTGTTGACATCACGACGGCGAGTGCCAATTTTTCCAAAAGCAGATATCATGTATCGGCGTCCATCAAAGTTTTGCTTACATAAAAAATGGTTTTTGCTCGTCGTGCTCCTCTTTAACAAGGACGCCACTTATAATTTCGTTGAGACTGTGATGTATAGAAACAGGGACGGGCGTCGCAAGAACCGGAGGCGTAGTCATGTAATGCTTTAACTGTTGAAAAGCTTTCTCACATTGATATGGCCATTCGAACTTTTTATTCTCTTTCATGATATCATCGAATGGGAGGCATTTATGCGTTGATCGTGAGATATAACAATTGAGTGCAGCGATCCTTCCTGTCAGCCTCTGTACTTCTCGTTTGTTTATCAGGGAAGCCATTTTGATCAACGCGTTGATTTGTTTTGGGTAAGCTTCAATCCCTCGGTACGTGACGAGGTATTCGAGAAACTCCCATGATGCCACGGAAAACCTGCGCTTTGCTGGGTTAAGTTTCATATTATGATGGTTTAATTTCTCGAAGCATCTCTGTCGATCGGCGACATGGTTTGTTCCTCGAGGGACATTACAAGTATTCCATTGATGTATACCTCCATATTCTTTCATAGTCTTGGAAAACATACGGTTGATAAGTCACTGATAAATTGCGCCGGTATTTTTATTCCAAAGGGCATTACTTTGTAGCAGTAAGTACCATGGTCAGTGATGAAAGCGGTTTACTCACGATCGTCGGGGTTCATCATGATCTGGTTGTATCCTGAGAAGACATCCTTGAGTGATAAGAGTTTGGTCCCCATCGTGGCTTCTACCAGACGGTCAATATGCGGTAGTGGGAAACTTTCTTTCAGACACGTCTTATTGAGGCCGGTGAAGTCAACGCAGACCCGCCATTTTCTGTTTTTCTTTTTAACCACGACGAGATTAGCGAACCAATCACGATACCTAAATTCTGTGATATAACCAACTTTGAGGAGTCTTTCGACGTCGTCGTTAACCGCATTGGCGCGTTCTGGAACCAATCTCCGCCTTTTCAGTTTAACAGGTTTAAAGGTTGGATCAACGTTAAGTTCGTGGAAATTTACGTTGATGTCGATCCCTGGAATATCTTATACGTCCCATACAAACGTATGGAGGTTATTTTTAAGCGAGATATGAGCTACGTTTTAATGGAATCGCAGAGGTTACGTCCGATCTCAATGTAACGCTCGGGGAATTCTTCATCTAAGCATACTAAGATGACGGGTTTGCAGGTTGGTTCATGTTTCCCCTCTAAAGTCACGGCTTTTCGTAACTTCCAGAAGACCTCTGTTTGATCTTAGACGGATATTTTTCCTTTTATTTTTGATGAGGGTTTCTGTTGTTGCGCTTTTCCGTTTTAGTTCAACGGCGAGACATACCTGCGATATCCTCTGATTTTCCTTGGATTGATTTGATCTCGAAAGGGGTTAGGAATTTGAGACAATAGTGGTATGTGGTGGCCACATCTTCCATAGAGTTGAGCCATGGGACGCCCATGATCGCGTTGTAAGAAGCGGGACGGTCTACGATCCGGATTTCTAGATTTTTTGTTATGCTCCTAGCTGCGATCGTGAAGTTAATCGAGCTGAGGGTCATTGTGGCGTCTTCGAAGAATCCCACCATCAGGATAAGATTTTCTATTATCTCAAAGAGTTTTATTTCTATTCTTTCGAAAGTTTTTTTGAAGATAATATTTCCTGGGCAACTGGTGTCGGTTAACACCCTTCCGACATCAATATCGTGAATCGTTAACTCAATAACAAGGAGGTTGTTGCGAGGGTTGGCCTGAGCGGTTGCTCTATCCTTAAAAGAGATGATAGAATTGTTCGTTAAATAAGACATAATTTTTTGTAAACGATCTAGGGTTTGACGTTAAAGAAATCTCTTGTCCCCCTCCTTCAAGCGCCAAACTGAGAGAACTGAAATTTGCACTGTCTGATTTCCGTTAGTTAAGGAAAATCAGAGTGGACCTAATTTTCCAGAGATCCCGGATTTCTGTGAGTCAAATGTTAACAAGATCAGAATACGCAAAACAAACAATAAAAGTATGAATTTAAGAATATGAAAAAGAGGGGAAAAGAGGTTTCTTATTCTGAATCGTATGAGCATGTTACAATCAGATGATAGTCTTGACCTCAACAATCTGTCGGCGAGTATCCTAGATCTAACAACGGAAACTGATAACCTAATTGAGTCGTAGCTCGCTAAGAAGAGAAAAAACAATCTAAAGCCCTGAGTATTTCAGTGTGGAGAGTTGAACGTGTATCTGCCCCTTCTCTTCGTCTCTCTTATATAAATTTAGGATTTCTCCATCTTCCTTTTTCGTCTTCAAATCCTCCGCGAGAATCTTCCTTTTCTGGTTTACTCTTCTGCGGAAATCTTCCTTTTCGGGATTCCTTCCATTTTATTCATGGCTTGCAGGACAAGCTTTGACCGCCATTGTGCTTGGGCTCAATTCTCGACTAGAGTCATAAGTGGGCCTTCACCATGCTTTAGGCCTCATTGGACCGTTTTACGGTTTAGGCGATTATTACGATTCTTATCGGAGAACCGAGATTTCATACGATGATATGATCAAAAATTTATAAAAATATTATATTGATCGTATGAGAGAGATAACATCAACATTTAAGTTAGTCTTTTATCATTTTATTCGATCGGTGAATATGAGCGCGTCCTTATGACCATTCGAAAGAATGATGACTTTAATCGTATAGTTAGGATAGTTCTTAGCATTTTGGCAAACCATTATCATTTTATTCTATTAATTTCATACGAGAAGATTTCACGATTCTTCCATAAGTCTTAAGAAATAATCGTATAGCTGAGGTGATCTCGATGTTTGGCATAACCGGAACCAATTATATGATTACTTTGGGACTTGTGCGAGTTTTTAGGATTTTAATTGCAGAATTCCAACGAAAAATATGGAATGATACGAGAAAATATATGAGGGGTTCATGACGAAGTTAGATTGCCAGTTGGCGAGCTAAACGTCCATTGTTGAGCGTATGTGTTTTCGCTTATCCGTAAATGTAATCGTCGGGGTCTTTTGTATTCTTCGGACATTGATATCGATTATGTTCGTCTTGATTTTGATATTGTAGGTAAGTAGATTGTATTGCCTTGTTAAAACGATGCTTAGATCATTTCGTATTTCTCAGACGTTGATTCCGAGTGTACTATTTTTGACCCCAACATCTGCAAATGTATCTACTTAGATCTCTCGAGCTAACTTTTATTCACTGATTATTCTAACTTGTTGTTTTTGCGATTTAACATGTAGGAATAGTCCCGAGTACTTAGAAGGAGCAACTAATTTTGTTATTTCATTCAGCAAGAAGATTGGGTAATTTGTCTTAAATGTTTTTCACATGTAGAGATTGCTGAAATTTATGCCATCAAAAATTAGAAAAAATAGTTGATTTTCTAGTGATTAGGAGTATGAATACGAAGTATAAGAGTTCTTGTTGGAGTATTCATGGTGAACTAATGTCTAATACAAAAGACACTACTATTGAATATGAAATTGGGGCATTTAATTTGTTGAAGACTGCATTTTTTATTGATGATGGTAATCCAAAT
This sequence comes from Iberis pinnata, assembly GCA_900406425.1. Lineage (NCBI taxonomy): Eukaryota > Viridiplantae > Streptophyta > Magnoliopsida > Brassicales > Brassicaceae > Iberis > Iberis pinnata. The sequence continues at coordinate 8,360 of OVBE01004596.1, read as the reverse complement.
CAGAAGAATGAAAATAAATAAACAAATGATGATGATGAACTAGTAGAAGAATCTGAGTTCAGGAAAAAATTAAGAGAAGCTGAAACTCTATTGTACCTAAATTGCATCAAATATTCAAAGATTCCAGCATACCACTCTTGACTTTAGAGATTAAGACCAAGATTAAGTAGCATGTCATGAATTAAGACCAATAGCTGATCTAAATAGTTCTCTGACATACCACTCTTGACTTTAATTCTATACAGTCATGCTACTTGAAGACAATGTTCTTCCAGAGAGTACAGATGGAATTAAAAATTTTCTGAAGATATTTGGTTTCGGTTACTATAATACTTGCAAAAATGATTGCATACTCTTTAAGGAGTTTGAACAGTTAAAAAGTTTTCTGATATGCAAAGTTTCAAGATGGGAAATAGATAAACACAATAGTGAGATTAAGGTAGGGATTCCAACAAAGATACTTAGATATTTTCCAATCAAAGACAGATTTAGGAGGATGTTCAGATCTAAGAAGATGGCTGAAGATTTGTGTTGGCATTTTACCAATACTACTGGTGATGGTACAATGAGACACCTTGTTGATTCTATAACCAGGGCACAAGTGAAGGAGTCATGGTCGGACTTTGCTGCTGAGTCAAGGAATATTAGACCTGGACTTTCTACAGATGGGATAAACTCTTTCTCTATGCAAAACACCAATTACAGCACATGGCCAGTGTTGTTAGTTAACTATAACACTCCTCCACAATGTGTATGAAGGCTGAGAATATAATGTTGACTTTGCTGATCGCTGCTCCAACAGCTATGGTAATAACATAGAAGTTTACTTAGCACCATTAATAGACAATTTACAAGATTTGTGGGCTGAAGGTATTGAATTGTATGACTCATTTTCTAAGGAAAATGACACGCTAAGAGCCTTACTGCTTTGGACTATCAATGATTATCCAGCCTTAAGGACACTTTCTAGATGTAACGTTAAAACAAGCTTGCAATGTATGTGGAAAGGATACACCTGCTAGGTGGCTGAAGTTTAGCTCTAAGTATGTATATATGGGAAATAGAAAAAGACTACCACCTGGCCATCCTTACAGATATAAGAAAGTTTGGTTTAACAACAATATTGAGAATGAAAATACCATTAGGATACAAGCTAGTGATGAAATATACGAAACAATAAAAGTGTTTAAAATGATTTTGGAAGACCTCTACATAAAGAAAATAAACGAAAAAGAACAGCTTTGGTAGATGATGAGATGGTCCAAGAAGAAGAAGAATCAAATGATCTATGATTGTGGAAGAAGATATCAATATTATTTGAACTCCCTTACTGGAAGGTAAAGCAGAGTAACTAAACTATATTATGTTCTTGTTGTATTATAATATGCCTAACGTTTTATTGATTTATGTGTTAGTACATGCTTGTTCGTGGCAATATTGATGTGATGCACGTAGAAAAGAATGTGTCATATGTTATTTTGTCTCTCCTCATGCAAAATGCTAAGTCAAAAGATGGGTTAAAGGAAAGACAAGACTTAGAAGATATTGGAACCCAAAATCACTTGCACACGTGAGTTAGGAGAAAGAAAACTTACTTACCTCCAGCAGCCTATTGGTTATCAAAGACAAATAAGACCATTTTCTGCAAAAGGTTATATAATATCAAAGGTCCTGATGGTTATTGTGGTAATAATGTTTTTTTAACCCTCCAAATATAGATAGTTTAAAATTGCATGATCATCATGTGCTAATACATAACTTATTACCAGCTGCCTTATGATGTTTGTTACATAGAGCACCTAGGAATGCCATAAACATATTATACAATAACTTCAATAGATTGTGTCAACGTATCATTGACTTGGACAAACTTATATCAATGGAAACTGAGTTTGTGGAAACAATGTGTCAACTAGAGCGGTTCTTCCCTCCATCCCTTTTTGATATAATGTTCCACCTTCCCATACATCTATCTAAAGACGCACGTCTGGGAGGACCAGTACACTTTTGATGGATGTATCCCTTCGAAAGGTTTAATGTACTCATTTTATTCAATTTATCTTCTGCAATTATGTTTGACTACTATTCATATATTTTGACTGAGTTATAGGTACATGAAAACACTAAAGGCTTATGTGAAGAATCATGCAAGGCTGGAATGATGTATGGCTGAGGGGTATTTATCCGTAGAATGCATTGCATTTTGTTTAGAGTTCCTTCAAAATTCAGTATCAGTTCAAGAAGCAGTTAATCAAAATAAAAATATGGAGGATGATGGAATCGTAGTTGAAGGTAGACCACTGCAGAAGGATATAGAGGTCACCCTATCTGATAAAGATAAGGGATATTGCACATCGCTATGTGCTGATGAACATGACTTCTATTGATCCTTACGTGAAGTAAAAGGTTACCCATTCTGTTAAGGATGTCAATTACAAATTATTTTCCATAATTACTTTTTTTGTAAAATCAGGATGCATTTGGAAGAACTACAAGCTCCTGATGGTAGATGTGCTAGAAATGAAACATTGTTGTGAAAGAATCATACTGAGCAGTTTTCACAATGGGTAAAAAAAAAGGTTACATCTTAACTAGATTTTATATTCATTAGTTAATAAATTGGAACATGAATTGTAAATCTGAAATTACTTCCGGCCAGGTATTGTTTTTAGAAAAAGAAAGAGATTGGTTGTTCTGAGTTATTGTCTTCATTTCCAATTATCGAAATATATGTCACTAGTTGTTTCTTGGTTTATTTGAGTCTGATGGTTTTTCTGCTTCTGATTCATTCAGGCTCAACACAAAGTTTTTCTAAGGAGATAAGGTGGTTGGCATTTGGACCAAGAAATGTTGCTTTAGCACATAGAGGATTCATCAGTAATGGGCATAGATTCATACATATGTGGTTAAGCGGAAGACACAAAACAGTGGAGTAACTTATGAAGCGTTTAGTATGTGTCGATCGAGTGCACGAGATACAAGAAAAGTGGCTGATATGCTTACATATTATAGAGTGATAAATGAGATTTTATTTATAGACTACCACATGTTCAAAGTACCGTTATTTAGATGCAATTGGGCCAACAAAGGGAATGGTGTGAAGGAAGAAGATGGTCTCACTCTTGTGAACCTCCATATGAACCAAGCAGCATATTCGAAAGATCCATTCATTTAACCTACTCAAGAAAAACATGTTTTCTACTTTAGAGAATATGATTCTTCAAATTGGTATGTTGTAATGAGAGCACCACCTAGAGGCTATCATGAGTTAGAAACAGATGAGGATTTTTGGGGGGCACCACTTCCTAACCAATAAATAGATGATGGGAAAATTAAAGATGTTGATGATGGTATTATATATGTTAGGAATGATTGTGAAGGGTTAGGTGGTAGATTGAAAGAGTTTTGGTAATATTTGATAGGTTTTATGGTTTTTATTGGTTGATACCTTACATTATGAAAATGTTACTTTTTGTAAACATGGAAATTTTTTATGAATTTAATTTTTAATTATTATTACTAAAAACAATCCAAAAATAAATTATAATTACAAAACATTGTATAATTATTATAATATTAATTTTCAGATAATTACTAAACAATAATAACACAAGTATTTTGTTAACTATGTGAAACAAACTGCTATAGATGCATGCCAATTATAATACAAATTCAATGCTAGCTATTATTAAAACTTTTAATAACAAATATATGTCGCTATTATAAAGGTAAACAATTGCATCGAGTAAAACGCTATCGTAAATTTGTTAATTATAGCATACATAATGTCCGCTATCTAAATGTCAGACTTACAATGATAGGCGTTGTGAGAACGTTTAAAAAACGCTATGCTATCTATCAATAACGTTTAACGACCGCTAAAAAAAGACATATTTCTTGTAGTGGCTTATGTGGCTTGTGTGTCCACGTGAAAAGAAGAATGTGGTAGAGCATTATTAGTGAGAGTTGTAGAAGAATTTTTCCCTTCATAATGCCAACATCATCAGGTGCACTAATGCAGTTTTTGTTGATAAATCAGATGAGCAAGAAGACACATTAATAATCTTGAAATGTTATGTACATTGTTCTGGAGATTTTTGGGAAGTTGGCGTGAGAACATCGATAGGCGTTGTGAGAGTGTTTAAAGAAACGCTATGCTATAACAGGCGTTGGGAGAGCATTTAAGGAAACATTGATAGGAGCTGTGAGAGCGTTTAAAGAAACGCTATGCTATCTATCAATAGCGTTTAACGACCGCTAAGAAAAGGCATATTTCTTGTAGTGGCTTATGTGCCTTGTGTGTCCATGTGAAAAGAAGAATGTGGTAGAGCATTATTAGTGAGAGTTGTAGAAATATTTTTTCCATTCATAATCTCAACATCATCAGGTGCAACTAATGTAGTTTGTGTTGGTAAATTAGATGTGCAAGAAGACACAATAATAATCTTGAAATGTTATGTACATTGTCCTGGAGATATTTTGGAAGTTGGCGTGAGAACATTTGCCATTGTTGCACTAGTATTTGTATTTATGGACGGTTGCACTACATCAACGTATTTAGCAGAGGCGTTATGTGATGATCAATACTCAAACACCTTTGAGCTTTATGTCCAAGTTGTCCACAATTTGTTGCATTTTGGAGGAAACCAAGAGTAAACATCATTTACCAAAGAGATGTTTCCACTACTATCTTCCACATGTACTTTTTGTGGAAAAGGCATGTTAAGTTTGACTTCCACTAAGATCTTGGCTTCTCCCATAAGGATTGGGTCTAGCCACGGCTTGCTTGAGAGCAAAGGTTAACTTATACATGAGGCTATCCAATCTATGCCTTTAAAAGAGTACAACTGATAAGGGATATTTTTCAAGGTGAGCCAAACAGGGATGGTTTTTATTTCTGGCATAGTAAGGGTTTCTAATGGACCCCAAGGAGAAACAAACATAATGCAATCGTCTACATGCCATAATGCTCGTTGCAATACCCATTTCCTAGTGTTTTCTTCCGGGATATGGAACGGAAACGAGAATTCCCCAATTTTCTAGTATAAATACGACATTTCTTTCCCCATATTCTTGTAACCATAGCACTAATTTTCCTATTGTATGAGCTAAACACCTATAGAATTGTCCCACTATGAATTCTTTATGATTCTTTAAGCCTTCTAAAAGAACATGAGAAGGAATTGTTACCTTCGGGGTACCATCTTCCATATAAACCGGAGAAGTGACACGAGGAGATTGAAAATATATCTCATCCGAGCCGCCCAAGGATATTCAGCAGTAGCAGGATTGGGAGGAGCAACTCTACGAAAATTATGAGAAAAATTTTGAGATTTTTTTTCCTGATTGTTGCAGTTGTGTAAGATTCAGTTTCAATTATGTGTCTCTACCAACTTGATTTTATCTAGTTAGACAAGGCCATGATGAGTCAGAATTGACAAGAGGCAATAAATTTCTATGGAAACAACATGGTGATCTACCATTGGAGATATTGATTCAGAGATAATCAATGGAGTAGACCACGTGCCTATAGGAGTTGAAATCGATGGAGGAAGACAACCAATGTCGGCTTTAGTTGCAACTGTTGACGGTAACAAAGATAAGTACTCGACATAATCTCCTAAGCTCTATGAGGTCTTAGGCGTGATTTGTCAACATCGATGATAGAATACGGTCCGTCATCTACCAACAGAAATGACCCTATATTCCCACCCTTGTATGTCTCAAACAGATCTCTGTTATGAGTCATATTAAATGAGGCACCTAAGTCCATGATCCAAGAATCCGTGTGATTTCCTGATGTGACTGCTAACATGTCGTAATTGATTGATCCTTCTTAATTTGTTTCCTTCTGAACCATGTTTGTTGAGTTTCCTGATTTCTTCTTATTAGGACATTCCCTTTTGAAGTGGCACTTTTTCCCACATCCAAAACAGACTGCTTTTTCCTTGTTCTTCTGCTTTGATTTTTCTTTGTTTCCATCCGTTTTTTTTCTGCTTCCCCTTATCCTAATTGTATTTTACATACAATCCATCTCCTTCAGAATATTCTGATGAACATGTATGTTGTCGTCTCTCATGGTGACCAATTAACGTTGCAGCAACTTAATTGTAGGATTTTTGAGGTCCTGAGGTATCAGTTCCCCATCATTGTAGTATAGATGAGGTATCAATCCAATCAGGTGTGCTCTAACAATCAAGATTGCAATGGATACTTATAAGTTAAGCTAAACAGTAAAAAGGATGGTTTACTAACAGGTCCTAAGTGAAGTGAACATGCTGGAAGTAAAGAGCATAAACAGAACACGGAGCATAAAAGACTAAAATGCCAAAAAATAGGGTAAAAGCAGAGAAAGTGAAAGATGTAAACAAGTGTGAAGCAGTTCCTGAGGACTAAGGGTAATCAACCAGAGATCCATCTCAACCTACCAAAGAACCTAACATACCTCAAACAACAGTGAGCTATCCCTAGACGATAAGTTCAAAAGTAACCAAGTCCAATCCCTTGATAAATAGAATCAACCTAAGCAATCACCAGACCTAACCCCCATTCACGATACACTACCTAGAAGGCATTAAGAATCAACCTACCAAAGCCAAAAATCCCCCTAGTCATCCAACCCCCTAGGTTGAGATGCATATCCTAAGCATCTAGGGCATTGCGTAAGGATAGAATAATCTCTGAAATCACCATGA
>OVBE01004595.1:0-23582 GCA_900406425.1 Iberis pinnata | reverse complement strand
GGGAGGAGATTAAACCATCTATGTCTTTCATGTTGAGAGCTATTTTCAAAGAAAATCTCTGCATGATAAATTGACTTTCAATCCTGATTACCTGGNTGATACCTGACGCTTCTATTTTATAAGTTTTAAACCGTTTTAATTTACTGTTTTGATAACCATAAATCATATTATTCTTGCTTTAGCCAGATTTGAATTGAAACTGAAACGTGTACTTCTGGTCTATGTGGATTCGATACCCTATACTTTGCTACATTGATTTGTTCTCTGCAGTATTTAGTTTAGGATTAAATTCTAAGCCTATCATTTATCTCTCGAAGTGTTTCTCTCTCTATTTCTCTCTTATGTTATTCTTGTGTTGGGATGATTATTTCTCCTCTCTGGTTATCTCTATTTATAGAGATTAAACCTATGTGTGAACCCGAACAAATTTCGGCCACCGTCCATTGAATCATTTGTCAAGCCCAACTATTCCTATTACGGCTACCGTCTAACATTTAAAACATGTTTATTTGTTATTCTTTGACTAACAAAGGAAGGTGCGGCAAATGATCAATGGCTAGAGTTGCCGTAGTGGATTCAGGTTCTGAAACAATAATTGCAGGTTCTATCTCAGTTGTAGGATCCATAATAATGTCAGGCTCAGGAATAGCAACAACATGTTTCATTGGAATAGGGAGAAGATCATCATCATGATTATATGAAAGGACAGAAGATTGAGGTTCCAATGAGACAGGTGTAGGCGGAATGAGTGAGGCATGATAAAAATCTGTTTCGAGAAATAGAACATCTCTTGAAACAGATACTCCACTTGTTTCTATATTTTATATCCGCCAACCATTTTGAGTAAAAGGATATCCAATAAAGATTGGTTTATGACTTCGTTTTTCGAATATGTTGACTCCATGTCATTGATTGTGAACATAACATACACAACCGAATATCCGAAGATGTGTAAGCGGTGGAGGATGATTGTAGATAAGCTCGAAAGGATTCTTGACATGAAGAAGTTTAGTGGGAGTACGGTTAATAAGATAACCTGCTGTAAGCGCACAATAATCCAAAAATTCAATTGGTAGAGAGGCTTGGAACTGTAAAGCTCGAGCGATGATCAATATGTGATGGTATTTGCACTCTACACGACCGTTTTGTTGAAAAGTACCAACACAATGCGTCTCGTGAATAATTCCGTGTTGAGAAAAGTGTGATTTGAGACACAGAAATTCCAAACCATAATCACTCCAAACTGTTTTTACTTTGTACAAAAATTGCCGTTCAACTAGTTGCAAAAAATTCTTAAGGTGTTCCGGAGCCTGGTGTTTCGATTGAAGTAAATAGATCTAAACCTCTCGTGAGTAATCATCAATGATAGTAAGGAAATAATGAGATCCGCATAGGGAAGGTGTCCAATAGGGATCCCAAAGATCGCAGTGTATCAATTCAAAAATAGAATTTGTCTTAGTTAATATCAACTCAAACGAATCCCGGGTGTGTTTAGCACGAATACAAATATGAAAAGTGAGTGAATCAAAAGAAGTTCTATGAAAATCCGGCAGAGTCAACATCTATAAGGCCTTGGAAGAAGGATGACCGAGCTTGAAATGCCAAAGAGAACTGGAATCACTAGCGACAATATTCATAGCTGCTGCCACATCAAGTTGCCTCAGAAAATATAGTATGTTGTGTTGCCTACCCGCTCCGATCAGCATCTTCGTGATGCGGTTCTGGATCACACAAAGCTGATCAGTAAACTGAAATACACAACCTCTGTCTTTTGTGAGCTGTGAGACAGAGACTAAATGGCAATAAAGTCCTTGAACATAGTAAACATTGTTGAGAACTAATTGACCAAAAGATACTGAGCCAGAAGTAGTTGACGTTGTGTAACTGCCATTATGCAATCTTATTAATTCTTTACCTGTTAGATGAGTAAAATTTAACTTCCAATCTTATTAACAGATTACATTTCCAAAGCATATTCTAAGTAGTCTAGTGAATCGGTCATGTGATTGGAAGCACCAGAGTCAAAAATCCAAGATCCGATAAATTCTTTACCTGTTAAACGAGTAGACGAAGCAGATTTTCTTTCATTTAGTATATGGACGAGTGTTTTCCATTGGTCATAACTTAGACCACTTAAACCCAAATGATCAGAATTAGTGAGTGGAGGAAGTGAGGACTGAGAAGTAACAGCAACGTGGTGAACAGGCGTATTGTTAGGACGCGCTGTATCAAAAATCTGTTTCGGTTTGATTGCAAAGTAGCACGAGCACATGCGCCAACTTGAGATTGATGACGATTCTGATTGGTGTGTTTTGGTCCTTTCTCCTTGTACCAAGGAGGATAACCGATGAGGCGGAAGCAATTCTCGGCTAAATGTCCCTAGCGTCCACAGTTTGTGCACTGCATTGGTGATGGTCTTGTTTGTGGCTGAGAACCAGATGTTGTAACAGCAAAGGAGAAATCGTCGTGTCTTTCATCTTGCAAGCTTCCCATTGACTTAGACTCTTCATCTTGAATCAATGTGTTATAAGCTTCTTCAAGACTTGGCAATGGAACCCGAGACAGCAAAGCCAACTTAACCGGACCATAGACAGATTCATCTAGTCCCATTAAAAATTGATGCAGTTTGTCTTCTTCGCATTCTTTACGAACATCTTCCATTGTTTTAGCTTGTTGATAGTCCGAAAGGCTACACCACAATTAAGTCAATTTCCAATAGTAAGACTCAATTGCCGAATCTTTTTGTCTACAGTTTGCAAGATCTGTTTTCACTCGTTACACACGTTGACCATTCTTAACACCAAATCATTTTTAGATGTGAGTCCAAAGATCATGTGCATCATCCATATGAGAGAAAGTAGTAGAAAGAGATTCATCAACCGTAAGCTTTATCCATGAGACAACATGAGCATTGTTGGCTACCCAATCTTCAAAGCCTAGAGAGGTTTCATTTGGTTGCAGAATTGTCCCATCAACAAAACCAAATTTCTTTTGTGCTTTCAAAGCTAGACGAAAATTTGTTGTCTATTCATCATAGTTCGGACCCTTGAGCAATGGTTTTGAGACTAGAATACCAGGATTAGCACCAGAAGTAAGATCATATGGAGAATTGGTATGACGAGCTGTAGGCGTAGCATCTGCCATCGATTCAAATAAAGAGAAAACCGAATTGAAAACTTGAACTGCAACTTATGTAGTAGTTTTAGACTTAAACCTTAGACAGAGACAAATGGTAATAGGTTTTTATTCACGTTCGTCTGTTGCTTCAACTGGAGCTTATTGTAATTAACAATATTCTAATTACAATAGTTAATCATGGCCCAAATAGGCTCAATAACATCTAGGCAATCTCGACCAACCTAATAATCTGGCTTTCAACTACATCAGATCCTACTTTTGTAGCTTTCATGTGAAGAACACCTATTACTGGTGAATCAACCTCCTTTGATACAGGAACTGATTCACCAGTCACCATACTTTCATTGACGTAACTTGAACCCCACACCACACCATCTGCAGGGATCTTTGCTCCAGGAAGAACTTTTAATACATCACCAGGCTGAATCAATAATGCATCTATCTCTCTTTCTCCTACTAGCTTTCCTCCTATATAATGGAAGATAGAAATAAAGCTAAACTTAAAATTTATAATTGGGTGAATTTTCTACACAACCAGCAATTTGATGCAATAATCAATTAAGGATAGGACTAGTAAATACCTTTGCCTTCGATTAGTAAAATTGCTGAGTAAGTTGTACTAGTTTCTTCATAACATCTGAGGTTTTCCCCTTTGCAAGAGATTCCAAATATTTTCCATCAGCATGGTATCAAAGTATGTTGGAGACCAGAACCCAGTGACTGCCTCATATAAGAGAGCCCCAATAGAGTAAAAGTAAGATGCAGACGTACCCAGAGCAACAAGCACATCCATGTTAGTTGAACCATTTCGAAGAGCTCTCCACGCTGCAACGTTGAAGCGCTTGCCAATAACAAACTGCATTACACTTTTCAAAGCCCATTTCACATCTTCATACCAGTAAAGCATCAAAAAGAGCAATGTGGGGGCAGATTACTTGGATGAAGATAAGAGGAATCTGGATAAGAAAATCATTTCTATTAATGACATTAGTTAACAGATTCAAGATAAAAGAATGTGTCAGAGATAATGTGTGCATTCCATAAACGTTGAAAGGCAAATAAGTTACTTGATAGGGTAAGGATTTTAATCCTAAATCTAACCGCAGAGAACATATTTAAGTAGTATAGACTATGGTCTAATTCCACAGAGACCACATAGTGAGACTTTCAGTTCAATATCGATTCTAGTTAAGACAGATAAATAAATTGGTTGAAACTGTGAATTAAAGCAATGACGATATTAAACGAAGTAAATCAATAAGATAAAAGCGATAGGCATCAGAAAATTCCACATGTATTCAGATTTTGAAACTCAGGTTAACATGCATGATTTTATAATGAAAATATTTCTCAACTCAAAAGACAGTAGTAGACTAATATTTTCCCAGAGTATTAGACCCTATGTTCGAATTACTAAAGACAAACTCCCACCGTATTTTGATAATTCAACCAAGCAATAAGATCAAATTTGATAAGTTTATAAACATCTAAGACAATACTCCCGCAAGCAAAGACATTTACTCATCTAAACTAGGTCATATCTCTAAACCAAATCTTTTTGTGTTTATCAACCTAGTATCCATGAACTAGATGGTCAATCTAAATCAAGCATTAAGAACAAATCTAGACTAAGAACCTAACAAATTCAATCATTTATGTTAAAACCTAACTATCAAACCTGGTTTCCCTGGGATAACCCTAAAACCTAACAAGGTGACTACTCAAACATAGCAAAACAATAAAAAAAACATTAATGAAGATTACATATTCAAAAACCAAATCAATATATAAATAAAACAGAGTTTAGAAATCTTCTCCAAAATATTGTGGTTCATATCTCTTCTCTCTGAGAAAGCTCTAGAAATAAAAGTAAGTGATAATGAAAATAACACCAAGCTAAGGCTTCTATAGTTCTAAAAATAAGGAAAATAAAATAAAACAAATAAGAAAAAATCTTGAAAAGTCCTGGGGACATAATTATAATTTTAGAAGATTTTCATTCATTCTTGGCCACAGGGATCTATCGATCTCTTTTTACGTAAGTTTTCAGGAGCTTTGGATCGATCGATCTCATCCCACGTGCTGCACATGCTTCTTCTACGAGGCAACTTGATCAGTCTTTAGTAAAATCGTCATAACTATTGATTGCACCAATGGATTTACTTCAAAGCACCTCCATATGAAATCGAACTTACGTGGCTATCTTGTGTCAAATTTGAGCTTAATTCATCCATGGTAACATCTTCAAACATTGGCAAACTTCTGACCCTTCTCTGGGATTCTGCATATGCTAATTTGCATCCAAAACGCCTCGAACACCTAAAATCCTGAAAATATGCCAAAACTACAAGGAAAACACTCATATAATGCCAAATAACAAGTATAAATACCCACTATAAGGCATTAAAACCGAGTAATATCAACTCCCTAGACTTAGATCCTTGTTTGTCCTCAAGTAGCAAGACCAAATCTAGTTAAGAGGTTTGAAAACCGAACCACACAGGAACTCGTTGAATCTCATCAACCCCAAATTCAGACATCAAAAACTAAAAGACATTAATCCTAGATAACCACTGCAAATAGACTGTTTACTGCCACCTAACTAACAACATGATTTCTACTCTAAATCCCAAATCAATCAAACCATCAAATCATTTCAACTATCTCTATAAATTCAATCAAGTAAAAATAAGTGCACTCCTGCCTATGGGGTATCGATCAATGCGATTAAATACTTTTTCTATCAAAGCACTCATACCAAACAGAGCATCAATCGACTTATGATCCCCACCTTTTTCCCCCTTTTCTCACTTCTTTTTTTTCTTTTCTTACTGCTTTTTTCTCTCTTTTTCTTCTTCTTCGCATTTCTTGATTTTTTTCTTTTTATATTCTTTTTTTGCAGCCGGTTTTATGGGATGAGGAAACGGACTTCGAGGTCCGCTGTTTAATCCTTTTTATCGGATTTTTTATTTTATTGAAGAGAAGGAGAGAAAGGATTTGGATCATACTGAAAGAACTTGTCGTTTTTACAGAGCACTAAAGAGCAAGGTACTTACCTTTCAAAGTATTACCAACACCATAAGCAGGAGAATTTAAGATCAATTTTAAGTCATATGCAAATAAAGCTAGTATCAAATCATCAACAATCCAAAAGACCAGATGTTTGAAAAGCATATAAATCAGTCAATGGGGTTCCAAACCTAAACGAAGCAGTTAATCTAAGTCAGTAATCAAATATAATCAATGATAAACTCACACTAGGCTCATAAGCATCACAGGTTATGGTCATTGTTCATTTGACTCGACTAAATTAAAAACAAAATTTTTTGAAAATTTTCATCAAATTGACAAAATATCCAAAACGACACAAAACATCGTTAGTAGATATATATAATCTCCCCCATATTTACTTCACACCGTCCCGGTGTGAAATAAATCCAAGAACAGGAATAAGACTAGACTAATAGAAAATGACAAAAACATGAGTTCAAAGAGAGTTTCGGTACTTACCTGAGGAGGAGATCGGTCGATCTCTGCTGCCGGGAGTATGAGGAATGATGGAACGATCGAAATATAAACACAAAACCCTGAAACATAAACCCAAAGCCCAATTATATAAACAAAAAAACTCAAAATATAAACTCATAAACCCAAAATATAAACCTTAAACCTCCAAAGATAAACTCAAAACCCCAAAATATAAACTTTAAACTACAAAATATTAACCTTAAACCCGAAAATATAAATCTAAAACCCCAAAATATAAATCTTAAACCTCAAAATATAAACCTAAAACCCCAAAATATAAACATTAAACTCCAAAATATAAACATTTTCACAAATTTAAACCTTAAACCCTAAAATATAAAGCATAAACCTTAAAATATAAAACCTAAACCCCAAAATATAAATTTTAAATACTAAACCCCAAAAATAAGTAAGAGTAAAAAAAAACATTAGCAAAAAAAGAAGAAGTTAGCACATAAAAATGGTCAAAGTAACAAAAAGTAAATAATATGTCAAAATAAATAAAAAGAATTATGTTAAAAGGAACAACAACGTCAATAATATAAGAGTTTTTTTCACTTGTGTTTTATTAAAACTAAATGATCGGTTACATGGAAAAAGGGAAAATGGCCGATTAGTGCATGTACACCTCTAATGGTCACTTTTTCGGTCACTTATTTTTAAGTTTACTAAACAACACCTATAATGTCTAACCTTTTGAATTCGGTTCTCGTATTCCAAAAAATAACTCGTAGATGCCTGGTACCGACACGCTGTCAGGTTACCAGGTAACGTTGCTGACGTGTACAAATAAAAAGCTGAGTCATTTATTGACTTGGTCTAATATTAAAATGACAATGTTAAAGAGAGGGATCAAACCTCCGACCTTGAGGATAACAGTGACACACTCTAACCACCTGAGCTACTGCAGCTTGATGACAATCTTTAGCCATTTTCTTTTGAAATTCAAAATTTTAATAGTTATAATCTGCATGTTATTCTGTTATAAAATTATCGGATATCAATATTAAATTTATTAAAAGGATAAAAATAAACAGTTTTTTAAATTAATTTTTTAAATTACTTTAATCAATATTAGTTATTTTTTAAAGTTTAAAAACTTTAAAGTTAATAAAAGGATAAAAACTGTTTATTTTTCATGTTTATATTTCATGTATAAAAAATAAACTGTTTTTTAAATTAATTTTTTAAATAACTTTCAAAAAATTTTAAAGTTATTAAAAGGATAAAAAATATAGGGTAATTCTCAAAAATAACACAAAAATTAGGATTATTCCTAAAATACCACACACTCCCAAAAGTTCTAAAATTACCTCAATTTTTTTCCAAAAATAACATAAAAATATTTTTGTTCCAAAAATACCACAAATTTGAAATACGCTATTTACATATTCAAATTTGAAATACGCTATTTCAAATTTGTGGTATTTTTGGAACAAAAACATTTGTATGGTATTTTTGGAAAAAATTGTGGTAATTTTAGAACTTTTGGAGTTTGTGGTATTTTTAGAATAATCCTAATTTTTGTGTTATTTTTCAGAATTGCCCTTTATTTTTTTTATCTTTTTAGTAACTTTACAATATTGTAAAGTTATTTAAAAAATTAATTTAAAAAAATGTTTATTTTTTAGACATGAAAAATAAACAGTTTTATCTTTTTATTAACTTTGAAGTTTTTAAACTTTAAAAAATAACTAATATTGATATAAAAAAAATAACGTTAAAGTAATTTAAAAAATTAATTCAAAACAATTTATTTTTTTATCTTTTTAATAAATTTAATATTGATATCCGACAATTTTATGACACAATAAAACATAAACATGTATATTATAGCTATTAAAATTTTGAATTTCAAAAAAAAAAAATTGACATACCAGAAAATGCAGATGTATATGCCAATAAAACAACACGTTAATGCATCAGTATTTATATTAAAATGGATAAAGATTGTCATCAATTTGGAGTAGCTTAGGTTGTTAGAGTGTGTCGTTGTTATCCTCAAGGTCAGAGGTTTGACCCCTCTCGTAGCATTGTCATTTTAATATTTGACCAAGTCAATAAATGACTCAACTTTTTATTTGTACACGTCAGCAACGTTACCTGGTAACCTGACAGTGTGTCGGTACCAGGCACCTACGAGTTATTTTTGTGGAGTACGAGAACCGAATTCAACATGGTAGACAATATAGGTGTTGTTTAGTAAGCTTAAAAAATAAGTGACTGAAAAAGTGACCATTAGAAGTGTACAAGCACTAATCGGCCATTTCACCCATGGAAAAGCACAACCACATAGTAAAAATAAGTCGGAAGGAAACAATCCTCGGGAGTTTGAAGCCGACGGATAATAACATATTCCTAGAGTCTAGTTAAAGTACAAAAGAAAATAAAAAAACTAAAATCTAAGGAAAAAACCAACTCAAAACAGTCAAGCCTTAAATATAAAGCTCTGAAATAGTATTCCAAAAACGAGAAGTCGAAGAGAACATGGAAACTCGAAGGCGAGCCAAAAACAGAACACCGAGAAGAAGCAGACCGACCGCCCACACACCCGATAGGCTAGTACATGGAACAAACACGAGCTCAGCTACACCCACGAAAGACATTACCGTACAAGACCAAAGGAACAGGGCAAAAAAACCTTCGAAGATCAAACTTCGCACATCTTCAAGAAGAAAGTGCGGAAACATGGTCCAATGCCAAACCTTGAGGAGCAGAGAGGACAAGTCTAAAAGGATACATGACTCTTACACACGAATACTCGCAAATAAAGACCCAGTCATCTACCGATTTAGAAAAGCCACTCCCACGCCAAAGAAGAATCAAATACCAAAATTACTGCTGACCTTAAGCTTTAAAACGAAATCAATGAGACTTCAAACAAAAACTTGTAGATGTCCAAGTAGCAAAAAAACATCCAATAGACAAGCCTCAACGAACCACCACATGCCACACAAACAGAGAAGGCGAACCAAACATATCCAGAAGGTAAAGGCCAAAAAGAGAGAGAAGATTAAACACTAGTCGACAAAAAAACAAGAGCTATACACCATAGCTCAAACCTAAACCTAGCAAACAACGGAACCAACCGAAACCAAAAAACAGCTCTAACCTACATCCAAAAAGGACTAAGGCAGCAAGCCACCGTACCGACACGCTAGAGACGAAAGAGGAAAGCAGCAACTAGCCATGATACGACCAAAGCCGGCAAGGGCAAAACAGCCACCATGAAGGAGAAAACTTCCCGGCGAGGAAAAGCGTTAGCCAAAGCTCTGACGTTTTTAGCAAGACCGGCGAGTCTCCCACTCCATAAGCAAAGCCACCACAGTCAACCGGAAACCCTCACACAACAAGGCCGTCACGAGAAGGGACGAGATCGAGCACACTCAAACAAAAGCCGAAGAGAAACGAAAGCACAGGCAAAGAGTTAAAAACTAATTATATATATAATTGTTGTTATGGTATTTCCCAAAACAAATATTTAAAGTATAATAGCAAAAATGATAAACAATTAAAAAAAACGAAACATTAAAAAATTTATAAGTTTACCAATCAAAGCGTTTATCTTATCCACGATTCGTGCGTGAGCCATTGTGCGTCTTGAACCAAAGTTGCAGACTTTACTAGATGCTAACTTCTCTCTTCCTCTCGGCGCGAGCATTACCATCTCTCATCATCACTAACTCCTCCTCCTTAAACCCTAATCAAAACCCTTTAAATGCTTCCAAAATTCCCCAATTTGACCAAATTAGGGAAAAACCAGGATTCTCCGATGCTCTGGTTAAGGTTCCGACTGCTCCATGGATGAAAGGTCCCCTTTTGCTTCGACCCGATGAGATTCTCAACACTTCATATTCACCCGAGAAGAAGATCAGGAAACAAACAGTTGAGGAGAAGACATTCAAGGCCTTGAATCGAAGAGAGAGCGGCGTCAGGGGACAAAAAGCGATGAAGAAAATCGTCCGTAACGTTGAAAAGCTCGAAGAAGACAGCGATTTGGAAGAAACCCAAATGGATAGTCCAGGCGAATTCAAGCCCTTAGGTCAAATTTCGGAAACTGATCTTGGGAAGAAATTTGGCGGGAAAATGCCATGGGATAGAGAAGAAGAGCGGTTTATATTACGGAGGAAGAAGAAGGAAAGAGTTCCAACGACGGCTGATCTTATCCTAGACGAAGGATTATTGAATAGACTGAGATGTGAAGCTTCAAAGATGAGAGATTGGGTGAATGTGAGAAAAGCAGGAGTTACAGAGACAATTGTGAAGGAGATTAAGTCCAGATGGAGATCGAATGAGCTTGCTATGCTGAGATTTGATGTTCCTCTTTGTCGAAACATGGAACGAGCTCAAGAGATCATAGAGGTTTTTGATTAGTCCTACTTCAGTTCATCAGTTTTAAAATCATCTTGATGTTCCTTTGACATAATCACTCTTTCGTTTTTGATTTCTTCAAGAACAGATGAAAACTGGTGGTTTAGTTGTGTTAAGCAAGAAGGAATTTCTCATAGTTTATCGAGGATTACAGAGTAATTCAACCAAGAGACAAGATGAGATTAGTTCATCATTGTACGAGAGAGAAGCTGATAGGTTATTAGATGGCTTAGGACCTAGATATATAGATTGGTGGATGCGTAGACCGTTTCCAGTTGATGCTGATTTGCTTCCTGAAGTGGTTATTGGTTATCAAACTCCATCTAGACGTTGTCCACCAAACACTAGACCTAAGTTAAGTGATGAAGAGCTTACCTACCTAAGAAACATTGCTCAATCTTCACCATTTCATTTCGTCCTCGGTACTTTACATTCACTACTCTTTTAGGTTGTCTTCATCACTTTGTGTGTTTCTGAGTCTTTTCCTTCTTCAAGGGAGGAACCATGGACTTCAAGGTTTAGCTTCTGCAATTTTGAAACTATGGGAGAAATGTGTTATAGCAAAGATTGCAATCAAATGGGGAGCTCTTAATACTAACAATGAGGAAATGGCAGATAAATTAAAGGTAAAATTATTTGTTTTCCTTTGGATTCTGAATATATTCTAATCCAATTTGTGGGCTCTATTAACTTTCCAGCATCTCACTGGAGGAGTTCTGATATTACGCAATAGATACTTGATAATACTTTACAGAGGTAAGGACTTCCTTCCTGATGAAGTCGCCGATGTGGTTGATGATAGAGAGAGATTACTTAGAAGATACCAACATTTTGAAGAAACCAAACGTGAGAGCGATATAGATATCTTGGATGTAGAAAAGGAAACAAGCAAAACCGGAACTTTATTAGAGTTTCAACAACTTCAAAGTAAATTCGGAGAAATGGAGATGAGAAATGTGGAGAATGAAGCTGAGAAAGCAAAACTAGAAAAGGAACTCAAAAGCCAAGAGCACAAGCTCTTCATTGTAAGCTTATTAGCTTCAAAAGAAATGCATCATTATATATCTTGTATAAGCTCAATTGACTGCTCTTAATTTTGCAGCTAAACTCAAAGATAAAGAATTCAACAACAGAGTTGTACAAATTGAATACTTTATGGAAGCCATCTGAGGGCGATGATGACGTCGAGATATTAACTAATGAAGAAAGAGTATGCTTGAGAAGAATAGGATTAGAGATGAATAGTAGCTTGGTTCTTGGTAAGAGCTTCCAGATCCATTCTTTGTCTCTTATTAGTTCTTATCCAGTGACATATGAGATTGATTTACACTAATTTCGATTTGGTATTTGTTTCACTTTTAGGTAGAAGAGGAGTGTTTGATGGTGTAATGGAAGGTTTGCATCAGCATTGGAAGCACAGGGAGGTTTGCAAGGTGATAACAATGCAGAAGATTTTCTCCAGAGTTGTTTACACAGCGAAAGCTCTTGAAGCAGAGAGCAATGGAGTATTAATCTCTATTGAGAAACTTAAAGAAGGGCACGCTATACTGATATACCGTGGCAAGAACTATAAGCGTCCTCCAGCAAAACTAATGGCACAGAATCTTTTGACTAAGAGAAAAGCCTTACAAAGATCTGTTGTGATGCAGAGACTTGGCGTAAGTGAAAGTCTTTCCTTTTCATTAATTTAAGTGAAGAGAATCTTGTTAACTCCATTTTGTTGTCTTGTTGTGGCAGTCACTGAAGTTCTTTGTTTACCAGAGAGAAAGAGTAATAGATGATTTGAAGGTGAGATTAGCAAATCTCCAAGACTGCTTCTGAGTCAAGTTTGATGCAAAATTATTGGTCTTTCTATGGGTTATTCAAATATTTTTATTAAGTAATTGACTGCTAATTATCATGTATATATATATATATATATATATATATATATATCATGTAGTGTCACATTATCTGAATATTTATAGAAATAGAGAAAAACAAATATGACTTCAATGTTACTAATTTTTGTACTTTAGGCGAATAATATTATTTTGAGATCTTGTATTATAATTTTGGGAGAGAAAAAAATATATTTAATTGAAATACTTCCAAAAAATATGTTAAGCTTTAGGATAACAGTAAATATAAAGTTGTTCTCCGTTGAAATCTCCAAAACCCAAATGTTGAGTAGGTTACAGAACAATAACTGAAATAGAGTATTAGAAAGAACCAATCTTTAAGAACAAATGATAATAGAAACGATAATCTCTCTCACAAAGAAGATTTTATGGCGATTTTTTTTACAGCTCATGGCGCTGCCTAAATCCACCAAAACAAAGCGTATTCTTACTCACCCACTCTCTTTATTATTTATACTCATCTAAAGACCTAAAAGCAAAGACTTTAAATACATTAGAGTCTCTCTTTCACTATACTAATTCACTTTTCTACTAATATTTTATTTTATCANTTGCCCCCCCCCCCCCTTTTTTTTGAAAACAAGCTTGCCGTCAAATTTGAATTGAAAAAATTTGTGTTGAGAATGGCAGCAATATCTTTGCTCTCCAACAATGCCATACTGCGAAGAACACATCCTAAAAAGTGGTATAAGAGCATAGGTCTAAGAAGATTCAATAAACTTAAGGCAGGGAGGATTGGAAAGAAACAGGAAGTTACTGGTACTGTTCACGAGTACTGTTCACGGGCTTCTCTTTGGAATTGTCTTGCTGGTAGAAGTTGAGTCTTGGTGATATTCTGCAAACAAAAAAGATAATACATATTAGTCAAACATGGAATCTACACAAGGGAGGTTTGAGACGGAGAAATTTGAAATTTGACGGCAAAAGAGATTTTAGTTCATGGAAATTCTTAGACCTATACTCTGATACCACTTGTTAGGATTTTCGCTTGCTAGATTCAATCTTAAACTTAAGCAAGGAATAAAAGACACAACGATTTAACGAGTTCCCGGCCTCTAACCGGTACGTCTCGTGTGGAACTCTCTCCACAAAATCCACTAGATCAAAACCAAAGGTTTTACAAAGTATCTCACTCTCTCTAATTCTTTGTTACAAGAACTCTAAAGAGAAGACAACAATTCAGAGACTCAAAGAAATTTGCATAACACACACGTCTAAGTTTTCTTCTTATTGTCTACCCTTGCATTGTAATCTCTTCTGAATTTATACTTGCACAAATTAATTAGGGCTTCGTTGATGTAAAACCCAATTAATCCCTTTAGCATAATACTTGACAAAGCCCAACTATTTGGCCCAATAAAATCCGTCTTTGGAAATTTGAGATTGAGAAATTTGAAATTTGACGGCAAAAGAGATTTCAGTTTATGAAAATTCTTAGACCTATGTTCTGATACCACTTGTTAGGATTTCTGCTTGCTAGATTCAATCTTAAACTTAAGCAAGGAATAAAAGATACAACGATTTAACGAGTTCCCGACCTCTAACCGGTACGTCTCGTGTGGAACTCTCTCCACAAAATCCACTAGATCAAAACCAAAAGTTTTACAAAGTATCTCACTCTCTCTCTAACTCTTTGTTACAAGAACTTTAAAGAGAAGACAACAATTCAAAGACTCAAAGAAACTTGCATAACACACACGTCTAAGTTTTCTTCTTATTGTCTACCCTTGCATTGTAATCTCTTCTGAATTTATACTTGTACAAATTAATTAGGGCTTTGTTGATGTAAAACCCAATTAATCCCTTTAGCATAATACTTGACAAAGCCCAACTATTTGGCCCAATACAAATCCGTCTTTGGTTTTTTCTTGGTCCAATTCACAATCAATTTTTTTGTATATATTCTTTTCAATTTTTGATGATGTGGCATGAAAGATCGAGATGAATATAAAAAAATATATTTGATTGTGAATTTGACCAAGACAAAACCAAAGACGTATTTGCATTAGGCCAAATAGTTGGGCTTTGTCAAGTATTATGCTAAAGAGATTAATTGGGATTTTACATCAACAAAGCCGTAATTAATATGTGCAAGTATAAATTCAGAAGAGATTACAATGCAAGAGCAGACAATAAGAAGAAAATCTAGACGTGTGTATTTTGCAAGTTTCTTTGAGTCTCTGAATTGTTGTCTTCTCTTTAAAGTTCCTGTAACAAAGAGTTAGAGAGAGTGAGATACTTTGTAAAACCTTTGGTTTTGATATAATGAATTTTTGGAGAGAGTTCCACACGAGACGTATCGGTTAGAGGCTGGGAACTAGTTAAATCGATGTATCTTTATTCCTTGCATAAGTTTAATATTGAATCTAGCAAACAAAAATCCTAACATTGATGAGCTTAAATCTTCATACACGTGCAGTTGGAGATATATTTGGTGGAGATTTACTCATTTATACTAAAAGGATAATTTTTTATTGAGTAAATCTAGGATAAATTTTTCTATTGGAGAGATATAAATACATAACCTCTAAGATTATTGAAGACACGCCAACCAGAGAAAAGAATGGTCAAATATGTATTTGTTGGCGTCCCACCAGAGCTAAAAAAGAAGAATCAATCGGTGGTTAAAGAAGATCGAGTTGTTTGATGAAGCGTGACAGACTGCTGGAACAATTCCAGGTATGTTGGAACAAGCGATGGTAATCTAAACTTGTGTTGGGTTTAGGTTGAGAGCTAGTTTGGCTCAAGGGGAATTTATTTATAGAATAGAGCGGTAGATCAGGACAGTAAGAGCTTGACTATGCGTATACAATTGGTGTAATTGTTTCTATTTATAGTTGATTCTTTTTGGACATGGTCCCGGGGATGTAGGTTAGAAAAACCGAACCTCATGAACAAACTTTGTGTCTCTTTTATTTTACGCACTTGGTGGTTTATATTTTCTCGTTATAAGAACTTAGATAAATTAGCTCAAATCCATTTTTTTCAAAAATCACCTCATATATATCGTTAATGAACGTGCAGAATTTGTAGTTTCTGGGTCATTACCACTCAAATCTGGATGACAAGATTTCAAACAGTTATAGTAAGCTTTCTTAATCTCCCCATGTGTAGCATCTGGAAGCTATTTTACAAAAACACAAAGGAGAGATATAAGTCACAACCTAGGGCTTTCACACTTTTCTAATAAGATGGATATAGCTAAGATTGAAGATAGCCAAAGTAGACGAATGAAGAAGAAGTGAAATTCTAAAAAAGGATTCAGAATTTTCGGCCATAAGAGATTTGAATAACTCACAAGGAAAATAGAGTTTCTTTAACGAATGAAGCTTCGATCGCGTTTTGTAGGAAGAAAGGATTCAGCAACATATGATATTGACGGTGAAAAGGTTGTGTGTTGATTTTTGTGAGTTTAAGCTTAGACATTGTTTAAGCCACCAAAGCAATAGTATGGTCAAAGCCATCAAAGGAATAGTGAGGCACCGTCCAAGCTGTAATATGTATAGTAGCCATCATATAGATTAGTTTCACATTGATATGTAATCTCTATAAATAGCTTGTATCCCCTCCTTATTTCAATCATCCACAAAAATTTCTTCTACTTCAAGTTAATTAATAAACTTTGTTTTTCTACTTAGTTTTTCATCTTCCTTCTTATTTCTTTCTTAATTTCTTGCTTAAGATCAGTTTGGAACCAACATTTGGTATCAGAGCAAGGTTTCAAAGGTTTGAGCGTTCATTCGCTTTTTTGGCGTTTCTAAAAGTTTACCGAAATTAAGATTTGATTACACGGTTGGATTCGTATGGTCGAATATATCGATTTGATATATTCGGGTGTCAAAAACGATAAACGAAATCATCGTTTTGAATTGTTGAAGAAATGTTTTTTAAAAAAAAAACCGAGGCGTAAGATACAGAGAAGCCAGAGGTTGAAGAAACCTCTTTTGCAATTTTTTAAAATTTTTTAAAATTTGCAATTTGGTCCTTTGATTTAGGGAAAATTACAATTTTGGCCCATAAGTTTATATTTGTTCATATTCACCCTCCCAACGCAACAAATCACAAAGCAAGGATGTCAAAAATCGCCAGAGATGAAACGGTGGCTACAAAAATCGGAAAAGAAGGAAACGTTGTGCTCCATTACCCGTTACTCACAAAAAGTAACTATATGGTGTGGACAATAAAGATGCGAGTGAATTTACAAGCCCAAGGAGAATGGGATGTTGTAGAGCGCGGCGAAGTAGAAGAGAGTAAAGATAGAATGGCTCTTGCTGCCATCTATGAAGGAGTTCCGGAAGATGCCCTTCTCATGTTGGCAGAGAAGGATTCCATAAAAGAAGCGTGGGAGATGTTGCGAACAATGCACATGGGCGCATAACGTGTCAAAGAAGCAAAAGTTCAGACCTTGAAAAGCGAATTTGAGTTAATTCGCATGAGAGATGGCGAATTGGTGGTTGATTTTGCCTCGAAACTAACATCCATTATGACAGGTTTCCGCTCGTTAGGAGACAAAGTGGAGGAGATCTCTGTTGTCAAGAAGTTCCTTTGAGCCATGCCACAACGGTACATGCATATCGTAACCTCAATCGAACAATTTGGCGACATGAAGAAGTCAATAGAGGAGGTAGTTGGTTGCCTCAAAGCCCACGAAGAGAGACTTCGTGGTTATGGTGACAAAGAATAGGAGAAGCACCTCTTACTCTCGCATGGAGAATGGATGTCAAGAATGAAGAAAAACAGAGGAACCGATTTTTCTTCAAACTCATTAGGTCGTAGCAGAAACGATGGAGATAGTCGAGGTCGTGGCAGAGGTCGATGTCGCATTAATTACTCACCCCGAAAAGAAGGCCCGACATATCAAAAAGACAAGAGCAAGGTAAAGTGTTATGCTTGTCAAAAATACGGACATTATTCAACTGAGTGTCGTAGTAAAAAACATGATGAAGAGGCAAATTTGGTGAGCTTCAATGACGAGGAGCCAACATTGATTTTTTCCGAAGAGATAATGAACGTTGAAGCGCTCAAAGAAGAGGACATAAATGACATGCCCAGTGGTGAAAAACATGAGCCAAACGTGGCGAAAGATAAGCTTAATCTAGTGGAGCTCAACGAGAAGAAGTTCATAGTGAACCTACTCGCATATGGCGAGGAAAGAGCTCACACTGACATATGGTACCTTGACAATGGAGCAAGCAACCATATGACCAGACATCGAGAGAAATTCAAGGAACTCGATGAGAAACTCACTGGAAACGTGAAGTTTGGTGATGGTTCAGTCGTTGAGATAAAAGGTTGAGGATCTATCATATTCAAGTGCAAGAATGATGATCAACGTCTACTGACTAAAGTATTTTTCATCCCAAAGTTGAAAAGTAATATCATAAGTCTTGGTCGGGTGACAGAAGAAGGCAATACAATCATGCTAGCCAATTCATTCCTGAAGATGTTTGACCGAAGCAATACACTGCTAATGAAGGTGAAGAGATCACCAAATCGGTTGTACAAGATACTTCTCCAGACAAGCCATCCTACTTGTCTATTGATGTCATTAGATGACCCAAATTGGCTATGGCATGCAAGACTTGGGCACATAAACTTCTACGCGCTCAAGATGATGGGGGGGGAAGGAGATGGTCATAGGGATGCCAAAGGTCACACATCCAAACCAACTGTGTGAAAGTTGCATGATCGCGAAGCAGACAAGGTTACCATTTCCATCAAACGCCAACTTCCGAGCCAAGAAGCCTCTACAACTAGTGCACGCTGACCAATGCGGGCCGATTACCCCAACATCACTAGCCGGCAACAAGTACTTTTTCTTACTTGTTGATGATTATAGTCGTTGGATGTGGGTGTATATGCTCAGGGAAAAAGGAGAAGCTTTTGAGGTATTTAAGAAATTCAAGAAGCTTGTGGAGAACAAGTCATAACACAAATTAAAGACTTTACGAACTGACAGAGGTGGTGAGTTCAAATCACATAAATTTATAGAATTTTGTGAAGAGTAAGGAATTGAACGTCATTTCACCGCACCATATACTCCACAACAAAACGGTGTGGTGGAAAGAAGAAATTGCACTGTAATGGATATCTCAAGAAGTTTACTCAAGAGCATGCAAGTTCCAACAAAATTATGGGGAGAGGCAGTGAGACATGCGGTTTACCTCTTGAACCCCTTGCCGAAAAAGGCGCTCGACAACATCACCCCATACGAAGCATGGTTTGACAAACGACCTCATATGGAACACTTGAGAGTATTCAGATGTACTACACATGTAAAGGTTGTAGATCCACATCTCAAGAAACTTGATGATAGTAGTCAAGAAATGGTGTACTTAGGCGTCAAAGAAGGAAGCAAGGCGCACAAGTTATATGATCCTCGACGCGGTAAAGCTCATGTGAGCAGAGATGTCGTGTTCATAGAAGATAAGAAGTAGAAGTGGTGTGATGATGATGGTGAGCCCGTTAAAAATTCTATGGAGTTTAGTATCTTGTCGGATAATGAAAACGTGGCGGAATCTGATATATCAACGAGTCCACACACGATGTCACCAATGACACCTAGAGCTACATTGAGCACACCTCAACAACAAGATAGCTCAGATAGGACAACAACTGCTGATGGTCCAAAGAAACTTTGTTCCCTTGCTGACATTTATTCAGATGCACCAGAACGAGAAATGAACCTTGATGAACTATTGTTGTTCACTGCGGAAGAGCCAACAAACTTCCAAGAGGCTGCAACTAAAAAGGAATGGAAAGAATCTATGCAAATAGAACTGAAGTCCATTGAGAAGAATAAGACATGGGAGCTTACCAAATTACCACCTGGTCACAAACCCAACGACTTGAAGTGGGTGTTCAAGTTGAAAAAAGATAGTGAAGGAAACATCCTCAAGCACAAAGCAAGACTGGTGGCAAAATGGTACGTGCAAAAGCAAGGAGTCGATTTTGAAGAAGTTTTTGCACCAGTGGCAAGACTCGATACTATCAGGCGTATTCTTTCTCTTGCAGCTCATTGTGGATGGGAAATTCACCATTGAGATGTCAAATCAGCATTTCTTAATGGTGATCTCGAAGAAGAAGTTTACGTAGCTCAACCTGAAGGATTCGTCATTGAAGACAAAGAACACAAGGTGTACAAACTTTCCAAAGCTCTCTATGGTTTACGCCAAGCACCAAGAGTGTGGAATATACGCTTTGACAGAAGTATGAAAGGTCTTGGATTTGTGAAGTGTTCACAAGAACAAGCAGTGTATACGAGGAGTCATGAAGAAGAATTACTCATTGTTGGTGTGTACGTTGATGATCTTATTGTAACAGGATCTAGTGCAAGAGGTATAGACCAATTTAAGACGCAAATGATGAAAGAGTTTGAGATGACCTCGGATTACTCACGTACTACCTTGGTATCGAGGTGGATCAAAAGAAGGAATGCATCACATTAAAGTAGATGGTTTATGCGAAGAAGGTGTTGCAACAATTTGCTATGGCAAATTGCAATTCGAGCAAGTATCCAATGGAGGCGAAGCTAAAACTCGGAAAGGATACAGAAGGAACCTCAGTGAATCCCACTGAGTATAGGCGTATTATCGGGTGTCTAAGGTACTTAGCCCACACCCGACATGATATGTCACATGCAGTGGGTATGGTTAGTCGGTACATGGAGAAGCCCTTTATTCTGCATCAACAGGCGATAAAGCATAGATCTCCACTACATAAAAGGAACAACGAGTCATGGGATTGAGTACAAAAGAGGACGAGGAAATGAAGAACTTGTTGGCTTTAGTGATAGTGATTTAGCTGGTGATTTCGATGACAGAAAGAGCACAGGAGGGATGACATTTTATCTCAACGAAAATATAATTACTTGGCAATCTCAAAAACAACGAACTGTGGCCCTATCTTCTTGTGAGGCTGAATTCATGGCAGCAACTACAACTTCATGTCAAGCATTATGGCTGAGAAGCTTGTTGAGTGAGTTAACCATAAGCGAGCTAAAGCCAGTAACACTCTACGTCGATAACAAATTTGCGATTGCATTAATCTAGTGTTTCATGGAAGAAGCAAACACATCGATACTCGCTTACATTTCATCCGCGAGTGTATCGAGAAACGACAAATAATCGTGGAGTTCGTATGCACTAGTGAGCAAGGTGCTGATATTTTCATCAAGGCCCTAGCAAGAGTTAAGTTCTCAGAGATGCGAGAACTACTAGGAGTGAAGAACCTTGAGTAAAGTCACGCTAAAGGGGGAGAATGTGAGTTTAGGCTTAGACATTGTTTAAGCACCAAAACAATAGTATGGTCAAAGCCATCAAAGGAATAGTGAGGCACCGTCCAAGTCGTAATATGAATAGTAGACGTCATATGGATTAGTTTCACATTGATACGTAATCTCTATAAATAGCTTGTATCCCCTCCTCATTTCAATCATCCCACAACAATTTCTTCTACTTCAAGTTACTTAATAAACTTTGTTTTTCTACTTAGTTTTTCATCTTGCTTCTTATTCCTTTTTTAATTTCTTACTTAAGATCAGTTTGGAACCAACAATTTTCACCCGATCCATCACCATGAAATCCTTTATATCCAAGTGGATGACTTTGATCACGGTGGTGGTTATGGAGATGAGAAGATGTAGTGGAAGAAGAAGAACACGAAGCTATAGAAGGAAACAAAGAACACTACAAGAAATCACTGGTTTTCTGACGGAAAAATCCGTCGGAAATCCGTCAGATTTTGTACGTCGGATGTATATGGTCAGTATCTGAAAATCGTCAGAAAATCCATCAGAAATTTCTGATGGATTTTCTGACGGACAGATACTAACGATGTTACTGACCGGTAATATCCATCGGAAACTATCCGTCAGAAAATCCGTCGGAAAATTCTGATGGAGTTTCTGACGGAAAGTTTCCGACGGATCTTCTTACAAGTATTTTCCGTCGGAAATTTCCGACGGTATTTCTGACGGAAATTAAAAAACTAGTTTAAAAAAAAATTAAATTATTAATTTATATTTAAATAAAATTAATAAATTTAAAATTTAAAATTAATAAAACTGAAATGAAATTTAAAATATTTATAAAATTCAAATTCAAATTCAAAACATTGTTTATAAAAACGAAACATAAGATGTTATCAAATAACCCCAAACCGTCTCAAGTACCCCCTAAACCGTCTCGACATGCTTTCCATTAACGCATCCATCTTCGCATCCAGCTCTCGTTGCATCCTCAGCTGATCTTCCCTCATTTGTCTCATTTCCGCATCCCATTCCTCTTCTCTTCTCCTCAATTCCGCATCGCGCTCCGCTTCTTTTCTCGCCATTTCCGCCATTTGCTCTTTGACCGCTACCAACTCCGCTTCTTTTCTCCTCATTTCTTCATCCCTTAGAGGATCCCTGTAATGTCGGGATCCCGCTCTTGAGAAGTAGTAGCTAGCCATGTTGCCGAACCCGTAGACACAGCCCTTCGACTTCTTCGTCACCTGAAACAAAAGAAAAAGTATTGTATTAGTATTGAAAAAATTAAAATACTATGTAATTTACATGAAATTTTACTTACCTCATCGACAACCTTAACTGGGTCTCCAACTCGAGATCGTCATCGTCTGGTGTCGCCTGAGATGACCGGACCTCCCCAAGACGTTTTTTAGCCGTCTCCACCAACTCCTTAGCTACTTGATCTTGAATCTCTTTGGTCTTCTTGTTGGTGTGGAGATCCTCTATCATCTCGATCGGCGTCGGCTCACGTCCAATCTTCTGTCTCTGTTTAACAAAAAAAATGTTTAAGTTTAATGTTGTATGAAAATGTAAATTTAGTATTCAAATTGTATACTTACCAGGTCTCCTTGTCGTGTGAACGAACTTCTCGAACCCGAGTTTGTAGTCGCGATCCCCTTCCCGTCACGCTGGCTTAGTCGGTTGCCTCGGTTTTGGACTGATAAGGATTGCGTCCCTTCCTTATCCCAATGTGCAATGTAGCCGTCTAGAAGTCCATTGGGCATCTGAGAGTGTTGCTTCCCTTCGTTTATCCACGTATCCTTCCAAGAGTACACGTGGTTACTAAAGACTCTGCCGGCCCTTTTCTTGAACTCCTTCTTGACAAAATAAATCATCGCATAAAACATACATTTAAAGTCAGCAACTTATACTTTTAATATAAAATTAACAAAGGAATAGAAATTAAGATTCTAACCGCGAAACATTATAACCAATACGCTCGATCCTCCGCCGGCATATCTCTGAATCTCGGGTAGGGATGCCGCAGAAGGTTGTGGATCATCCGTAAGATGCACTTGGAGATCTCGTTGTCAGAAGCTTGGAACCACGTCGTACCATCTCAGCATGAAGGATCCAAGAACGGCAACCGGTCCCGTCCNTGTTTTGTGGGGGGGGGGGGGGGGGGGGGGGGGGGGGGGGGGGGGGGGGGGGGGGAGAGGGTAATGAAACCCATATGCTCAATGGGTGTGGATGGGATTCCAGAGGACGTGGATTCCGCCAGAATCCTATTAGCCGAGAACGTCCTCTCGTTCTCATCATATCTGAAATAACCGTAATTTCTAAAATTACGGTCATTCAAAATTGATATTAGTTTTAACATTTTATATTTTAATTTTATATATATTATAAAATATGTA
>OVBE01004594.1:0-23585 GCA_900406425.1 Iberis pinnata | reverse complement strand
ATTATACAACATACTTTGTGCCCGAGAGATAGCTGATTGACTATCACAGTGTACACGCAATGCATGCACATGTTTTTTCCAGTGGGAATATCTTTCAAAAAACGTTTTTTTGAAGCTACTCTGCTTTTGAGCAGTAACCTTTGCAAGGCACCCCCGCACTTTGAGGTATTTGTACGATGGTACCATACCTTTGCAAAGTTGAGTATACTACTCGTAGTAAGCAAAACTTCCCCCACATTGACTGGGGTAACTATGATTCTTGCAATATTGCAGTCATCATTTTTTTTTAGAGTGCGGTTTCCAACCCACATTTTTTTTCGAGCCCGTGTTCGACTCGCACCTCTTTGTGCTCGTCTGTGACTCGCACCTCTTCGATGCCGTATTCAACTCACACCTCTCCGAGCTCGTGTACGATTGACACCTTTTCGAGACCGTATGAGACTCGTACCTTTTCGAGGTCGTATTTGACTCGCACCTCTTTGAGACCGTATGCGACTCGCACCTCTTCGACTCTTCGATGACGTATGAGTCTTGCACCTCTTCGAGGTTGTATTCAACTCGTACCTTTTTGAGCCTGTATTAGAATTTCACCTCTCTAAGCCAGCATACGAATCGCACCTCTTTAAGCCTGTGTACGACTCGCACCTCTTTAAGCCTGTGTACGACTCGCACCTCTTTGAGGTCGTATTTGGTTTGCACCCTTTTGAACTCGTCCTTGGTTTTCACCCTTTCAGACACGTCCTTAGTTTGCACCCTTTTGGACCCGTCCTTGGTTTGCACCCTTTTGGACCCGGCCTTGGTTCGCACCCTTTCAGACCCGTCCTTGGTTTGCACCCTTTCGGACCCGTCCTTGGTTCGCACCCTTTCGGACCTATCCTTAGTTTGCACCCTTTCGGACCTGTCCTTGGTTTGCACCCTTTCGGACCCGTCCTTGGTTTGCACCCTTTCAGACCCGTCCTTGGTTTGCACCCGTTCGGACCCGTCCTTGGTTTGCATCCTTTCGGAGTCATCCTTGGGTTGCACCCTTTCAGACCCGTCTTTGGTTTGCAGCCTTTCGGACCTGTCCTAGGTTCACACCCTTTCGGATCCATCCTTGGTTTCCACTCTTTCGGACTCGTCCTTGGGTTGCACCCTTTCAGATCCGTCTTCGGTTTGCACCCTTTCAGACTCGTCCTTGGTTTGCACCCTTCCAGAGTTATCCTTGGGTCGCACCCTTTCGGACTCGTTCTTGATTTGCATCGTTTCACACCTGTCTTTGGTTTGCACCCTCTGGGAGTCATCCTTGGGTTGCACCATTTTGGACCCGTCCTTCATTCGCATCCTTTCAGACATGTCCTTGGTTCGCACCCTTTCCGACCCGTCCTTGGTTTGCACCTTTTCAGACGTCCTAGGTTCGCACCTTTTCGGACCTGTCATAGGTTCACACCTTTTCGGACCCGTTCTAGGTTCGCAGTTTTCAAACTTGTCCTAGGTTCGCACCTTTTCAGACTCGTGCTTGGGTTCACACCTTTTCGGACCGTCCAAGGTTTGCACCTTTTCAGACGTCCTAGATTTTCACCATTTCGGACCTGTCCTTGGGATCGCACCATTTCGGACCCGTCCAAGATTTGCACCTTTTCAGACGTCCTAGGTTTTCACCTTTTCGGACCCGTCCAAGGAGACCGATCAATTTGTCCATGGACATTTTTCAGTATTCTCGGTTTTCATCACAAAACCGGAAACTATCAGTAATATATCGCGGAAACGTTTTAAAACGATTGCAAACCGATAAAACGTTTTAAACCATTAAAACCAAAATCCGATATAAAGCGGTGGCTATAGAGCGGATTTTTTTAGAATTAAGATTGAATGGACCGTAAAACCGGATTTAGTTATAAACCAAGTTTAAAATGTTTAACAATCTTAAATCAAACGGAGTCGAGTCGAAACTCTTTCCGTAATTCTAAAAATTGCCCGTAGTAAGACGGTTTACCGCAATTTAAGAATCCCAGGATACAACCGTTCCACGTCTTTATTAAGTCTTACTTTTAATGAAGCCTATCGACCTTAGTCCTTATGAATACTCCCGAGACTTTGGAAACGGGGTATTATTGGAACAACGTTTGAAGATTTTATTAGTATTTATTTTTATCTCTTTATTCAATATCGAAAACCACTTTGTTTTCTGATGTTCATTGAGAAAAAATGGATTAGAAAAATGGATGGTGGAGGTCCCTATTTATAGGAGATGAAAAGGTGTCATGTGAAAGGACGTGACCCTTGGTCAAGACACCTTTTCACATGAAAGGATGTGACTTTTGGTGAAAAGACACACCTCCTCGTTGCACCTTTTCAATTGGTGCCCAATCGGCCAACAGTTGCAACTGTTCGCTTGGTGACCTTTCACCTGTAAGCTACTTCACTCTAGTTCACTAAGCTTGAGTGTTAGCTGACCAATTTATCCAGCTAGGTTAGTAACCATTCAGCTCATTGAGCTTGGTTGAGCTGCCCTTTTACTCACTGACCTGAGCTAGCTAATCTTACTAGCTAATTTAGTTCATTTAGTTGTCTAATTTCTCATTCAAATTTACTTCAATTTTGACAAAAACCATTTTGTCAAAAATGAGTTCCAACAATATACGTAAAGCAAACTTTGATAGTGCCAAAAGTATATATATATATATGTATATATATATATATATATATATATATATATATCTGAAAAACGAAAGAGTAATAATCCTTTAAACGTTTTAATTCTGAACAAAAAATTGTTGAAACACTTGGGAAGTTTTAAGAACAAACTTTTACATAATATCTAGTGGTCTTATACTCTTTATGTATCAGAATTCAGAACACTTGTTTATTATTAAAGTGTGTTGTGTATCTCCCCTAGTTGGTTTTCTNTTTTTTTTTTTTTTTTTTTTTTTTCGGGGACTAAGGCAACTGTATAGATTAAAACTCCTTTCCTCGTTATTAATGATATTTAAAATTACCACACAAAAAAACACTTGTTTATTACTTTTCAATTTTTATAAACTTTTTTATTTTTGTCATAAATGCTAAACGAAAAATGTTGATATATTTTATGGACCTTATATATTTGACCTATATTTCTCTCTAAATAAAACTCTCCTTCAAATTTATCTATATAGATTTGATTTTTGGATAATCAATCGATTAACACCAAACATAAATCCATAGACGCAATTTATCACTTATTAACCGAAACAATAGTTTAATATTATGCAATATGCGATGTGAAAATTAGTAAGCATTATTTAAATTGTGGGGATTGTAAATAAATATTTTTCATAGAGCTATCCAGATAAGTCTCATAGTTAAATGCAGGACCGGCCATGAGATTTTTTTAAAAAGTTGCAATCTACAATAATATAAATTTTCAAAAATAGGATGTTCTTTTAATAAAAAAATTTAAACTAAAAAATGGCTGCAAGCTCATACTTATTATGCTTGTGCTCAAGACCGGCTCTCGTTAAGTGAATAAGAGAAAACTAATGTAATTAGTATCTTAAATATATTAAAACAGAAGTATTTTAAGTTTATGTGGTAGCACCGCATTTTTTACTGTATTTTTTATTTAGTTATGAAGCTTATGTGGCAGCGCCATATTTTTACACTATATATTTTAATTTTTTTAAATTAAATTAATGTCAATCATACTGAATAAGATAACTTAAATTTTTACTATTATGTTTTTTTTATATAAAAAAAAATGTATAACTCAATCTGTCTTAAAAAGTAAATCATATATATATATATATGTATATATATATTGAAAATTTACATTTTTCTTGCATATGTCATCACTCAAATTTTGAAAATCGGACATATATGACTCAATATGTTTAAAAATAAAATAATATGTAAAATAATAAGACATCATATACAAAAATAAGTAAGAAATAATAACATTATTTTCAAAATAACAAAGTTCTCAAATAATCAAATAAGTTGAAATGATAATTTATAAATATCTAATCCAAAAATTTTACTTGATTGAGTAAAATAATTGATTACTATATATTTAAAATAGATCATTTAGATATAATATTAACTACACCAAATATTAAAACATTAAAATACTTTATAAACTTTTGCCATATTTGACTATACCGAAACTAAAAATATTTTATACAAGAAAATAAGAATTTTATTTTTAAATTTTTAACATCAAAAATATATCTTAACTTTATGATATTAAAATATATTTAATGTTATAATGTAGATTGAAATCTTAATTACAAAGTAAATTTTAAATATTTTATTTGATATTAATAATTTATTGATAAAATAGTTTGTGCATAGTACGTGACATCGTCTAGTATTTTATAAAAATGAAAAGACAATTAGGTCCTGAGAGAGCAAGGCCGTGATAGTGATGAAAAACGTAGTGATGAAGATGATATGTTCGTGAAATTTGGTGAGAAAGGACAACCATCTGGAGAGATCCTCTTGAGGGGAGTACGTCGTGGGCAAAGAAAGTGGCGGAGGGAGATTAAATCCAAAGAGTATAATGGATGATGAATTTGTTAGGGTACGATTACATGTGGAGTTTTCGAATGGGGAGGATGGAGAGGTTATTACAAACGGGGAGGAGGTATTTGTGGCAATGAGTGGGCTCTAGAAACAGTGTATGATTTTCAAAGTTTTGGGAAGATCGATACCTATCCTAGCTTTGAATAGGAAGCTACAATAGATGTGGAAACCTAAGGGGAATTTGCACATGATAGATTTGCCACTTCAGTTTTTCGTGTGAAATTTGAGTTGGAGGATGAATACTTGGCTGCTCTTTTAGGAGGACCATGGAACGCTTTTGAGAGCTACCTAATGGTTCAAGCGTGGTCGCCGAAGTTTGATTCTTTGAGTGATGAGATTGTAACTACTCCAGTTTGGGTGCGTTTATCTAACATATTAGTGACATGTTACCACAAGGAGATATTAATGGGCATTGCAAAAGGTTTGGAGAAACCGGTTAAGTTTGACCTTATAACCCCACATTTTGAATGGGCTCATTTCGCTAGGTTTTGTGTGGAAGTAAATTTACGTAAACCGTTGAAGGCTACAGTCATGATTAATGACAAACAGTATTATGTGGCATATGAATATATGCTTGATATGTGGTTTATTCGAGCACTTAATGCATGCATGACCACACGCAATGGTAGAAAAGAATACGAGCTCAGCTCATGCAGAGGTCGCGAATGTTACTATGAGAAAGGAGATGTAGGTTAACGATGGTTTTACATTAGTGAAGTGGGGTGGTCATCGAGCTGAATGATCAAGAGTGAAAAAGTTCCTAGTGGTTCTCAAACAAGTACTACGTCTAACAATAGCCTTCAGAACATTACATTTGGGAGTGGTATCACAACCTCAAATAACGTCAAGGGTTTGGTGGAGAATTCGACAACACAACCCATGTTAACATAGGATGCTTGAAGTAAGGAAGATAAAGAGAATAGAAATGTGGGGAATTATTCAAGTCTAACTCAGTTTGCAATACAAGCAACTAAAATATTGTTTGTAGCTCAAGGGGAGAAGAAGGAGGTGAATAGTGGAGAGGAAGCTTCTGGTAAAAGGAAAGGTCAAAACAAAACTGGCCATAAAAGCTCAACTAGTTCGAAGAGTACCAAGGGTAACAAACTAACACATGAATTAATTTTTGGTCTGTCAAGAGGTGAACAAGACTGAGCCGTTAATGGGAAGAGGATGCAAGGAGACAAAGAGGAAGTATGTAGACCTGGAGGAGTTTTCGTAGTAGAGAATGGTAAAAACTCGGCTTTAGGAAATGAGATGAGCTTGGTAGTGGATAACCTTGAAGTTCTAGGTAATGTTGATGAGACCATGGTAACACACAAGGATGTATGCAAGGCTGATAGGCAAGTAATGGGAGGTGTGGGGGTGGGGAACCAATGATAGGTTGCCCTAGTTATTCTAGCTTATTTAATCAACGTGATTATGAAATGTCTTCTGTAGAACTGTTGGGGGCTAATAAAACTAACTTTCGAAGATCCATTCGATATATGCTTAGGAGACATCTTACATATGTTCTCGCTCTGTTTGCTACTCATGCCGGAGGAGATAGAGCAACGCGTATTTGTCAAGGGCTGGGATTTTCTTACTCTGTAAGACTCTTATGTGATTGGGAAAAGCATAGGCATTTAGCTTTTGTGGCAAGATGGTATTAGAGATTAAATTGTCCAAGAAACATAAAATCAGTTTATCCAGGGTAGATGGGAGTCGAGTGCAGATTTTCACCATGTGTTTGTGGTCTATGCTGCCCCATCAACTAGCAGAACAGCTNTGGGGGGGGGGGGGATCTTAAAAGGGCAATCCAATAAGTTCATGAGCCGTTGTTTATTGGAGGTTAATTCAATACTATTGTTTGTCTGAGAACATGTGGGAATCGTAGTCTCTCTCTAGACTCGACAATATTTAGAGATTGGAGCAATGAGATATCTCTCATAGATATGTGGTTTAAAGGGAGTTATTTTACTTTGCGAAGGGAATGAGAGGAGAGATTCTTTGTTACCAAAATGTGTGATAGAATTATGGTCCACATAAATGAGATTAAAGTTGTAAAACGCATCGGTAAGTCACTTATCTTCCTAGCTTTAGACCACGCTCCTCTATATTTCAGTAATGCCCGACTGTTGATCAAAACACGAGAAGGAGACCATTTCTTTTTGAAGCGGCTTGGTTGCTACACTCAAGCTTTCAAGATATGATTAAAGCTTTGTGGAACATAGGCTTAGCGACTCATGAGGCTCTAATGTTGTTGCAGAAGAATCTTCGTTGATGGAATAAGGAAGTCTTTGGTGAAATTCGACCAAAAAAAAAGCTAGAATGAGATCTAGAATGTATTCAAAGAAACTTGGCAGTCACTCAATTAAATGACTTGTTACGTAGAGAGGAATAATCATCAAGGGAGTTTGATTCAGTTCTTGCTCAAGAAGAGATGCTTTGGTTTCAAAAGTCTAGAGAAGTGGATAACTCTTCGAGATAGAAACACAAGATTTTTCCACATGTCCAATATTAGTTGGAGGAAGAGGAACCAGAATGAGATGCTTAAGGATAACGATGGAAGATAATGTTCGGATAAGAAAGATATAGAGAGGTTGGTCGTCGAATATTACAAGTAATTGTATTCTCTTGATGATGTGGAAGCTATCGTAGCTAATTTACCTCATGAGGGCTTTGCAACACTATTGGCTGAAAAGAGGGCCGATTTAGAGAAACGGTTTGTTGCCGTGGAGCTTGAAGTTGCGATGCGGAGCATGGGGAAATAGAAAGCTTAGAGACCCAATGGGTTTCATCTGTTTTTTTACCAAGATTGTTGGGACGTAGTGGGAGACTCAGTCACACATTTTGTACTGAATCTCTTTGAGATGTGAATTATGCCAGATAGTTTCAAGGATGTTTTAGTTGTGTTAATAGCTAAAGTAGCAAAGCCAGAGACGATAATGCAATTTTGTCCAATCAGCTTATGCAATGTTCTTTTTAAGATCATCATGAAGACAATGGTGTTAAGACTCAAGCCAATTATATCGAAATTGATTGGCCTGACTCAATCGAGCGTTATCCTGAGTCGTTTGAGTTCTGATAATACCATCATTGTCCAAGAGGCAATACACTTAATGCAATGTAACAAGGGAAGAAAGAGGTGGATGTTGTTCAAAGTGGATCTAGAAAAACCATATAACCAAATCCAATGAGATTTCTTAGATGATATACTAAGATCAGCTGGGTTTTTTGCAGTGTTGGGTGAATAGGGTAGTGACTTGTGTCACGGGCCCGTCAATGAGTTTATTGATTAATTGAAAACTCACAAAAAATTTAAAGTTAGCACGATGTATTAGACAAGGTAATACAATGTCACCTTATTTATGTGTGGTCTGTATGGAGAGATTATGTCACTTAGTGGATGCAGCAATTGGAAGAGGAGAATGGAAACTGATCTCACTCTTGAGAGGAGGTTTGAAACTATCACATATATGCTTTGCCGGTAATCTAATTTTGTTTGCGGAGGTTTTTATCTCACAAATTCAGGTGGTAAGGAAAGGGCTGGAGGATTTTTTCCTAGCATCCGTACAAAAAGTGAGCTTAGAGAAATCAAAGCTCTTCTTCTCTGACAATGTCACACGTGAACTAGGGAAGAGTATTAGTGACTTAAGTGATATTAAACCAACAAGAAATCTAGGGAAATACCTTGGTATGCCCGCACTTTACAAGCGCCTAAACAAATATACATTTGGAGGAGTCGTTGAGAGACTCGCTGTCATGTCCCCAAACTTCACTAGTTCGCGGGACGGTCCATAGTCAAGGTAGGATCTGCAAACTTGGCTATGGAAAGGGGGATGAAAGGACTTAGTTCCTTTCATGGGAATGCGGACAAGGGGGGAATCTGAATAGGAACTTAGCCTTTGGACTCAGAAGGCCCGAATGGCGATGTAAAAAGATGGACAGACTTGGGAAAAAATAGATGGAAAACTCAAAGGCTCGGATCCAGCTGTAGCAAGTCGAAGTATCGAGCTAAGGTAGCTGAGCAAGCTGAATTTAGCTCAGGTCAACTCAGGTTAGCTCAATTCAGCTCAGTCAGCTCGAGCTAAGTGTCGGCCAACTGAGCCAGCTCAGTGAACTAGACACTAGCTGAGCAGTTGGGCCGAGCTAGACAATTGGGCGGTTATGCTCAACTTGCACCAGTTTGGTCAAACACGCCTGTTCGAAGAGGCACGAGTAGCCTTGGAGGTTTTAAAGCGGTTACGGCCCAAACTCTATAAATAGAGCGTCTTGGCTCAATTTTCGCACACCATACTTACACACAAAAACTCGGACAAAACCTTGAGATAAACTCGAAGGCATTGGAAGAAGAATTATTCGATCATTGGGCTTGGAAGTGTGAGTAATCGGAGCCGAAGTTGGGAACGCTTTGGAAAATCAGTCTGGTAAACCGGTCTCCGTAAGAAAAGGTGCGTAAACATCTTAGGCTAAGTTCAGATAGGGAAGTGTCGGTGAAACGGCTGAATCCAAAACCATAATTATGCCTTGTCTCTTTTGTCTATATTCGACCCTTAAGCCTAGCCGAGACTGATTGGCTTGAACCGCGGTGATACACACGGCCCAAGTTCAGTCTGGCTACGCTTTAAGGGAAAATTATCCAACTAACTCAATATTGCAGAATTCTAGCCTAAGTCATGCATCATTCGGAACGTGGCTTGGGAAGATTGGGAAATCCGATCTAAGCCATACCAAATTAAGGAAATCATGGGCCTAATTCCAAACATAAAAATCAGGAATTTAACTTAGGAATTGACGGGAATACATGGGTTAAAAACATGCATATAGATCGACTGGAAGTATGAATTACGCACTAAGTGGTCTGTTGGATAACTTAATGGTTTTTGTGGCTTTCAGGTAGTAAAGGGGATCGCGGAAAGGATTTGGGTTAGCATGAGGCTTCATGACCGCAAGAAGGGTGGTGATCGACTCGAGATTTATGTTAGGATTGTTATGATTAAACTTGTAATAGCCTATAGTGCAAACAATCAATTTGTAACGAATCTGAAGTCTATCCAAATAAAAATCCCGTTTATCTAAGTTGCTTTCGCATTGAAATGAAACTCTAATACTTACAGGCTTAAAAATCAAATCTCATAATAAAACCTCACATGAAAATGACTTTAAAACGGCTAAGGCATTAAAATGAACTGATTTGGCCGGAATCACTTAGTGATTCGGCGTGTGATGGCCGTTCTGGACTTAATGGCCGGGATGGGGCATTTCAAGTTAGTATCAGAGCATGCTAGATCCTTAGGCTAGTGTGTGGGTTATGGGGAATCACTACTCTTTGGTCGTGAAGAACTCGTGCTGGTGTGTCGCTTAGTCCTTACTAAAGATTAAACGTGTTTATGACTGTTTGATCTTATAGATGGGTAAAAGCAACAAGTCAGGAAAAAGGACGAAAGATAAGCAAAAAGATGTTGATCCGAACACGGTTGCAACAAATGCTGGGAACAAAACCCCAACCGGACCTGTGGTTGGTGAAAACGAAACTAGGAATAAAGGGAACAAGACCCCAACCAGACCTGTGGTTGGAGTCAATGAATTGGGAGGCACATATGCGCCAGGTTTTAGCGCATGAACGGTGCAACTGCGGGTAGATAATGTGGAGGTTCATGGTGAAACCAGGATCGTGAACCCGACCCCATCCCAAGATGGGTATGTGGAAGAAATGGGAGAATCCTCCAATGCTGGGAAGGAGGACGATGCAGGTGTGAATAAGAACAATGCAAACAAATAAGCGGACTTTGTTGCGGTTCCAACCCGAGCCATGATGTGGAAATCCATTTTGGAAATGAAAGAAGATATCAAGAAGTTGGTAAAAACTCACGCTGTGGGTGAAGGATCCGCTACAATCCTCACGGCTCAGCCCCTTACTAGTGGGCCAAATGTAGTAAACCACAAAGTGGTGGAGATTTTGCCTCCTCCGTCAAGAGTCGCACTAAAGAATGTGGACTACTTGAGCATGTTGGAGCATATCTCAAGGCTTGGAACCCAACATTTCACGGGAAGTTCAGATCCGATAGAAGCGGATCAATGTAGAAGCCGTCTGGCTATGAACTTTAGTTCCACACGATGCCTAGAAGACTAGAGGAAGGACATTGTGATCCATTTCCTGGAAGGTGATGCGCACAACTGGTGGCTCTCGGTTGAAAAACGTAAGGGTGAACAGATTCACACCTTTGCGGATTTTGAGCGGGAGTTTAACAAGAAGTTCTTCCCCTCAGAAGCATGGGATAAACTTGAATGCGCCTTCGTAGATTTGGTCCATGGCAGAAGAACTGTCCAGGAGTATGAGGAAGAATTCAAACGCTTAAGGCGATATGTGGGAAGGGAGCTTGAACATGAACAGGCTCAAGTCCGTCAGTTCTGCCGCAAACTAAAGGTAAAGATCCGTGTACACTGCTCGGTCCAGACCTTTAGTTCTGTTTTGGAACTAGTGGAAAGGGCGTCTATGATAGAGGCAACCTTAGAAGAGGAATATACCTTGTACCGTTCATGGACTTAGCCACCCAAGTAGGCTAACAAGGGTGGTGACCGTAAACAAAAATATAAAGCTGGTGATGATCACAAGATTGTTGTGAAAAATGTGGAGTGCAAGACATGTGGTTGTAGGCACGGGGGTGAATGCTAGAAGGCAATTGGTGCATGCCTTCGATGCAGAAGTAAGGATCACGGGATCCAAAGCCGTCCGCGAATGGAACAAGGCAAAAGTGGAACAAGTGGGGTGAATCCTAGGACT
The DNA here is from genome assembly GCA_900406425.1 of Iberis pinnata. Lineage (NCBI taxonomy): Eukaryota > Viridiplantae > Streptophyta > Magnoliopsida > Brassicales > Brassicaceae > Iberis > Iberis pinnata. The sequence goes on along the minus strand of OVBE01004594.1, from coordinate 12,283 downwards.
TGTTACCATTGTAGCAAGACATGGCATTTCTAGAGATAATGCCCTAAGTTGGTAGCCTAAAGGCAAGTGGGACAGAAAGGAAGCCGCGACAATAATGAGCCGCAGCCTCAAACCAAAAGGCAACAGATGGGTGGATTGTGGGTCTATGAACTCTCAAAGGAAAGGAACGATGATGCAAACATCAACGCGATCACTGGTACATTCTCACCTTTCCAAACACTTTGAAGATTATGCATTTGCATCATTGGCACGAAAGAATTGGGAAGGGACTTAGCGTTTTGGGGAATGAATGTGTAGGGACCTTAGTGAAAGGTTGTGTAGAAACACACACCTTGTTTGACTACGGGGGAACAACAGTTTTATGAGCCGGGACATGATAGGGAAAGGGATGTTTGTGAAGGAAACATCCGGAATGAATGTGAAAGTGAGAGCCATTGGTGGTCAGACTATGCTCTCGCAAGGAATGGTCCGTGAAATTCCCGTTAAGATAGGTAATATGGAAATGCCGGAAGACTTAGTCATTGTTCAACTCGAGAATCACGAGGTGATCTTGGGAATGGATTGGCTTGCCAAGTATAGACTATCATCGAGGACATGCACAATTTGGAATAGAGAAGGGAAATATTGAATTCCAGGGAATGCGGCCTACCTCGGGAAGTTTAGTGGTTTTAACAATCCAGGCCGAGAGGATGCTGGAAAAAGGATGCGAGGTATACCTAGCCACCATCACTGTGAGTGAAGTTGGGCCGGATGCCGAGATTAAAGATATACCAGTTGTGAACGAATTTGAAGATGTGTTCCAAACCTTGACTGGGCTACCACTAGATAGGTCAGACCCATTCACGATAGAGTTGGAACCGGGAACAAATCCAATCTCAAAGATAACTTACTGAATGGCACCGGCCGAGAGGGCCGAGTTAAAGAAGCAACTAGTAGAGTTACTAGATAAGGGATACATCAGGCCGAGCAGCTCACCTTGGGGTGCGCCTGTGTTGTTTGTTAAAAAGAAGAATGGAAGCCTTAGGCTTTGCATCGACTATCGCACGCTGAATAGGGTGAATGTAAAGAATAATTACCCGTTACCCTGGATAGATGAATTGCTGGATTAGTTGAAGGGAGCAACATGGTTCCCCAAGATTGACTTGGCGTCTGGATATCACCAGATTCCAATTGATCCAGCCGATATAAGGAAAACGGCTTTCCGGACAAGGTATGGGCACTACGAGTTTGTGGTGATGCCTTCAGATTGACTAATGCTCTGGCAGCCTTCATGAAAATGATGAATGAAATCTTCCAAGATTGTTTAGACGATGTTTTTATAATCTTCATTGATGACATTCTGGTCTACTCAAGAGATTGGGAAAAGTACCAAGAGCAATTGAGAGTGGTGCTGAGACGGCTAAGAGAACACCAACTCTTTGCCAAGCTAAGAAAATGTAGCTTCTGGAAAAGACGCATTGGGTTCCTTGGGCATATTGTCTCGGATCAAGGAGTGATGGTTGATCCCGAGAAGATAAGAGCCATCAAGGAATGGCCAAGATCAAAGAATGCAACGGAAATAAGAAGCTTCCTCAAACTTGCGGGATACTACCGGAAGTTTATGAAAGGATTTACGAGTCTGGCCTAACCCTTAACACAATTAACGGGAAAGAATGTGGAATTCAAATGGGCGGAGAAATGTGAAGGGAGCTTCGTAGAACTTAAGGAAAGGCTCACAAGTGCACCGATTTTGGCCTTACCAGAACCAGATGTGACTTATGTGATCTACACAAACACATCAATAACTGGGCTAGGATGCGTTCTGATGTAAGGAGAAAAAGTAACCCATGACCTGGAAATGAGAGTTGTGGTATTTGCACTTAAGATCTAGCGGTCATACCTATATGGATCCAAAGTGCAAATATACACCGATCATAAGAGCTTAAAGTACATCTTCACCCAGCCGGAATTGAATCTAAGGCAAAAGAGGTGGAAAGAACTAATAGTGGATTATGATGTTGATATCGCTTATCATCCTGGAAAGGCGAATCAAGTGGCCGATGCGTTGAGCCGAAGATGGGCTGGCGTTAACGCAGAAAAGGAAGTGGCAGAATTGGGCTGCATGATCAAGACGTTAAGGTTGAATGCCTTGTCTGAAGATCTGGAACCTTTCGGTTTGGACGCGGCAAATCAAGCAGACTTACTCACAAGGATATGATTGGATCAAGCTCAAGATGTGAATCTGCAAAAAGTGGCCAAGAATGAACAGACAAAATATCAAACTTTGAGCAATTGGACAAATGAAAGAAGCCCAAGACCAGCATAATAACTATGCTGATAGGCGCAGAAAGGATATACAATTTGAGGCTAGAACTTCGAAGCATGAGAAGTTAAACCCAAGGTACATGGGTCCTTACAAATTTATCGAAAAGAGTTGGGGCAGTCGAATACAAGTTGGACTTGCCCCCAGAATTGGAAGCATTCCATAATGTTTTCCATGTGTCCCAACTCCGAAAATGCTTGAGGGTTCATGACGAAGTAATTTCCAAACCCCTAGCAAAACTAAGGAAAAACTTGACCATCAAATCAATTCCAGTTCGGATCATAGATCGAATGGATAAAGCAACAAGGAGGAAAAAGATAAAGATGGTCCAAATACTTTGGGAATGTGATGGGAAAGAAGAGAAAACGTGGGAAACAGAAGGCAAAATGCGAACCGAGTTCTTAAGTTTGTTCAGGGAAGCGGACAAGTGTCAAGATCTTGAATCAGATTCGAGGGCGAATCCACTTCAAAAGGGGATACTTGTCACATCACTGAACTTCACTAGGTCGAGGGACGGTCCATAGTCAAGGTAGGATCCGCAAGCTTGGCTATGGAAAGGGGATGAAAGGACTTAGTTCCTTTCATGGAAATGCAGACAAGGGGCAATCCGAGTGGGAACTTTGACTTTTGACTCAGAAGGCCCGAATGGCTAAGTAAAAAGATAGAAAGACTTGGGCAAAAATAGTTGGAAAACTCAAAGGCTCGGATCCAACTAGAGCAAGTTGAAGGATCGAGCTAAGGTAGCTGAGCCAGGTGAATTTAGCTCAGGTAAGCTCAGGTTAACTCAGCTCAGTTAGCTCGAGCTAAGTGTCGGCCAACTGAGCTAGCTAAAAGAACTGGACACTAGTTGGGCAGTTGGGCCGAGCTGGACGGTTGAGAGGTTGTGCGGTTATGCTCAACTTGCACCAATTTGGTCAAACGCCCCTGTTCAAAGAGGCACGAGTTGCCTTGGTAGTTTTAAAGCGGTTACGGGCCAAACTCAATAAATAGAGCGCTTTGGCTCATTTTCCGCACACCACACTTACACACAAAAACTCGGACAAAACCTTGAGATAACCTCGAAGGCATTGCAAGAAGAATTATTTGATCATTGGGCTTGGAAGTGTGAGTAATCCGAGCCGAAGTTGGGAATACTTTGGAAGATTAGTCTGGTAAACCGGTCTCCATAAGCAAAGGTGCGTAAACGTGTTAGGATAAGTTGGGATAGGGAAGTGCCGGTGAAATGGCTGAATCCGAACCAGACTTATGCCTTGTACCGTTTCGTTGTATCCGACCCTTAAGCCCATAGCCGAGACTGATTGGCTTGAACCGCGGTGATTCACCGTGATCAAGTTCAGTCTAGCTACGCTTTACGGGAAAATTATCCAACTAACTCTTGCGGAATTCTAGCCTAAGCCCTGCATCATTCGGAACGTGGCTTGGGGAGATTGGGAAATCTGATCCAAGTCAGACCGAAATGAGAAAATCATGGGCCGAATTACAAACATAAAAATCAGGAATTTAACTTAGGGATTGACGGGAATAAATGGGTTAAGAACGTGCATATAGACTGAGTGGAAGCATGAATTACGCACTAAGTAGCTTGTTGGATTACTTAATGGTTTTGCGGCTTTCAGGTAAAGATGACTTTGAATTTTCATCGATTTTACATATCAATTACTATCAATTCTAAGGTCTAAAAGCGTGCATACATCACATATATAGTTTATTTTAGTAAGTTTATGATTTTTAGGACTTTTTCATTAGAATTTGCATATGCACGCATTTTGGAGATTTTCAGGACTTTCAGGAGTTTTCGAGAAGGATTTGTGAGATTTCAGAAAAGTAGCACATAGCATGGAATGGACTGGATCTACCTTAGGACCAAAGCAAGATCGATCTCAGCACATGACCGGATCAATCTCAAGCACTTCTGCATCAAGGCAAGATCGATCCCAACACCACAATTCAGATCGATCTCAACAACACTTCAGATCGATCTCAGCAACACTTCAGATCGATCTCAGCAACACTCCAGATCAATCCCACATCCACTTCAGATTGATCTCAAATCGATCCCACCTCAGCAGGGATCAACCTCCACCTTTACTTGGATCGATCTCCCTCTCTCTCATTCAACAAAATTGGTGAAGTCTCAGACGAAGCTTAGGAAGTGCATGGAAGTGAAGCAAGACTAAGAAGGAAGAAAGATGAGATCGATCGCACCTTTGTCTGGATTGATCTAAGGCACTCAATGCCTGGATCGATCCCAATCTCAGACGCACCTTAGACGCATCTCAGTTGGATTGATCTCATGCAAGAGTCTGTAGCTCGGATTGATCAAACACTTACCAACCCGAAGTCAAACATGCTCCGACCAGACCAACTCAAATCCGGATACCACCTAAACCACGAAGATCCAAGACAATGATTAGCATTTTGTCTTTAGTGCGAATTAGGGCTTTTCTCTGAACACTATAAAAGCCCTAATCCGCCTCCATTTGCAGAGAGCTTAGTTTTTCTTTCCTTTTTAGGTTTTAGTTAGGTTTTATTTTCTTTTGTTGTTCTTCATGTTCTTGGTGTAAAAACCAGATTTGTTTTGAGTTTTAAGTTAATCTTCTGTTTTCCTTTTGATTTCTTGTTTAGCTTTAGGTTGTTGTTTAGTTTGTGCATCTCTATTTTTTTTTAAGCTTTAACCTTCTGTTTTATTGCAGTTCTTCAATTCTGGGTTTGTGTTCTTGTTGTTCTTCATCTGTTCTTCTTATATCTGCATGTTTACCTTCGAAGTTATGTTTTCTGTTTCATTTGCTTCTACTCCCATGAGTAGTGAGTAGTCATCTAAGTTCCTGAGTATGGGGGTAGACTAAGGTTGATGTTCTGGGTTTACCTTAGTACCTAAGTTGTTTGTTCTTAGATCCCTTCTGTTTCACCTGTTCGTAATGTTGATTGTATTTCTACCCGGAAGGGACTGAAAACCCGCCGTTAGGCCCTTCAACACCAGAAAGTGAGTCATTAAAGGTGTTCGGACCTAGGTGATTTCAAAGATTCGTTTTCCCCTTCTAAGGCATTAGATGTTTGGGAAGCTTATTCACTAGAGTAGTTGTTGTTAATGCCTGCTAGGTAGTCACTGTCTATGACGGCAGTTGAATCTGTGACTGCTTTGCTTGAGATTGGTTGTTGAGGAATTGGAATTGATTGCATATGTTGCTACTGTCTAGGGGTTAGCTCATTGTATGAGGTACGTTAGGTACTTAGTCAGCTCAGGATGGATTCCTTAGTCAATTAGCCTTTGTCCTCAAGAACTGGTTTACATTGCTTGCATCTTTCACCTTCTTTTCTTTTACCCTATTTTTTACATATAAGTGGTTTATGCTTCTTTCTGTCTTTATGCATTTTATATTCATTGCACTTAGGACCTTTTAGCAACAACCCCTTTTAACACTTAGCTTAACTTTTAAGCATCCATTGCATCAAGATTTTTTAATACATTCCCATTATGGATTGACAACCCATCTATACTACAACGATGGGTAATTGATACCCAATAGGACGTAAAAATCCTACTATCGGATAGTAAAGGGGATTGCGGGAAGGATTTGGCTTAGCATGTGGCTTCATGGCCGCAAGAAGGGTTGTGATTGACTTGGAATTTATGTTAGGATTGTTATGATTAAACTTGTAATAGCCTATAGTGCAAACCATCAAGTTGTAACGAATCTTAAGTCTATTTAAATAAAAATCCCGTTTATCTAAGTTCCTTCCACATAGAAATGAAAATCTAATACTTAAAGGCTTAAAAATCGAATCTCAGAATTGAACCTCACATGAAAATGAGTAAAAAAAGGCTAAGACATTAAAATGAACTGATTTGACCAAAATCACTTAGTGATTCGGCGTGTGATGGCCATTCCGGACTTAATTTCCGGGATGGGGCGTCACACTCGCATCACGTCTAGCCAAGTGGAAGGGACGTTTTTTTAATCTTTTGAGGCTAGATTAACCTTGACGAATTTAGTGTTATGTTCCATTCCAACTCACTTTGATGAGAACAATAACTTTACCCGCAAGTACTCTCAATCATCTTGATCAATGTGCAAGAGACTTTATGTGGGGAGTATTACTGATCAAATAAATCAACATCTAGTAGCTTGTTCACCAAAAGAGGAGGGTGGACTAGGGATTCGTTGATAGGCGAACATGAATAAATCTCTATTAGATAAGGTAGTGTGGCGCTTACTACATATGGGAGAATCTCTACGGGCTAGGGATTTGAAACAAAAGTACAAGGTGTATCATGTGTATGATTTATCCTAGCTCACATCTAAAGGTAATTGAGCCCCGACATGGCGTAGTGTGGCTAGGAATATTTATGAAGTAATAATACCAGGTCATTGTTTCGTTGTTGGTGATGGTCAGATAGTGAACTTTTGGTTGGATAAGTAGACATGCATGAGCCCATTAGTTTATTGGGCGATTGGTCCTATCCCTTTGACAATGTTATCGACTAAAGTGAGAGACCTTTCTACTTCATGAAGGGGATGGAAATTGGAGGACCTCTCACATATTTCACTCGAGGCTGTTATTCTTAGGCTAAGGGCGATTTTTTTAGACACTATAACTGGCGAGAGAGATAATCTGTCATGGGAAGGAAGTTCATATGGGAAATACACGGTGAAGTCAGCTTAATCCTTTGTATCACGACGAGAAGAACCGAAAGTGAACTCGGAAAGATTTTTGAGGTGATTTGGCGATCTATTGTTCTGGAAAGGGTGAGATTATTTGTATGGCTAGTTGGCAACCGGTCAATTATGACAAACACAAGGAGACATAAAATACATATGGTAAATTCTCTCTTATGTTCGATATGCAAAGAGGAAAATGAAACGATGATTCATGTGCTCAAGACTACCTAGCTATGAAAGAAATTTGGTTACGTTTTGTTCCAAACCAGAAGCACAATATCTTCTTTATTTAATCGATCATAGAGTGGTCGTGTACGAATCTTACTGAAGCTTCACTGTCACCGGAGTACTAGGCCTATTTGTTTGGACTGGAGTTGTGGTGGGGATGGAAGTGAAGATGTGGAAATGTATTTGGATCAAATGGTAAATGTTACGACGAGTAATCGCGCGATTGGCGTACGTATTCTGACTAGAACAACATGGATTGAGAGAAAAAATTGCATTGTCAAAGCTGGTGCATCAAGAAGGAACCTGGGTGAAGCATCAGCCGTTGGGGTATGTAGAATTGAGTCGGGAGATTGATGTGGAGGATTTTCACTAAATATAGGTATTTGCATAGCTCCAGTTGTGGAGTTATGGGGCGTATACTATGGCCTGTATATTTCATGGGAGCGTCGGTGTAGTCAGGTGGAATTGGAGGTGGCTTTGGAGCTGGTGGTGGGTTTCTAACATAATTATGTTGATGATTCATACCCATTATCTTTCCTGGTGCGTTTTTGTCATGCTTTATTGCAGAAGATTGGAGTGCTTGTATCTCACATATCTATAGAGAGGCTAATAGTCTAAATGATGAATTAGCTAGCTTTTATTTTTCTTTATCTTGAGGTTTTCATAATTTAGAGTTTGTTCTTGGTGTCGTAGAAGAATAGTTATTAGATGATGGTTGGGGTGTTATAGAAACAAATCATAGAAACAACCCTATTTATATTATTAATTACAAGAGAAAAGAAGAAGTGATTTTCTATCTACTTATAAGAAGTAAAAAAGAGAAGTGAAAACGAATACAGTACAAGAGAAATTATAGAAACAACCTTATTTACATTATTAATTTTTTCAGTGAAGTGGGTTAATGGGTAATTATAGCCTCCAAAACTATTATATTATACAAAGCTGATTATAGTATTACTAGTTTCTTAACATACAGTATGTAGATTAATTTTCAGCTACACGCATTATGATTTTTCTATACTAATACCTCGAATATAGCTTGTAAAATTTTCTACAAGATTGTGGAATGTTTCTGAAGAATCCCTAGACGGCTAGAACTTGGATTAACACTTGTGCTTGATCATGAAATAGTAGATTATATGTGTAGTTGAAGTTTAGAATATTTATCTATAATGCAGATTGTTTAATAAAACTTGAGATTAAATATCTTTATATCTCATTCGTTCAGCTATCCATTGGATATACGTAATGACTCTTGGTAAAAAGTAGTACTTTGTCTGATTGTAGTATATCGTTGCTATTGTATGAACTTATCTAAAGTTAACTTTTTTTTTTTCTTTCTTTATTCCTTTTTTTCACTTGTTTAAAATTAAAATAGAAACTTAATACAACCTAAGCCCAAAAGGTAGGATCCGCAAGGTTGGCTATGTAAAGGGGGATGAAAGGACTTAGTTCCTTTCAAGAAAATGCAGACAAGGGGCAATCCGAATGTGAACTTAGCCTTTGGACTCATAAGTCCCGAATGGCTAAGTAAAAAGATGGAAAGACTTGAGAAAAAATAGTTGAAAAACTCAAAGGCTCGGATCCAATTAGAGTAAGTTGAAGGATCGGGCTAAGGTAGCTGAGCCAGCTGAATTTAGCTCAGGTCAACTCAAGTCAGCTCAGTCAGCTCGAGCTAAGTGTCGGCCAACTGAGCCAGCTAAGTGAACTGGACACTAGCTGGGCAGTTGGGCCGAGCTGGACGGTTGGGAGGTTGGGCGGTTATTCTCAACTCGCAACAATTCGGTCAAACGCGCCTGCTCGAAGAGGCACGAGTGGACTTGGCAGTTTTAAAGCGGTAACGGGCCAAACTCTATAAATAGAGTGCTTTGGCTCATTTTCCACACACCACACTTACACACAAAAACTCGGACTAAACCTTGAGATAAACTCGAAGGCATTGGAAGAAGAATTATTCGATCGTTGGGCTTGGAAGTCTGAGTAATCCGAGCCGAAGTTGGGAACGCTTTGGAAGATCAGTCTAGTAAACCGGTCTCCGTAAGCAACGGTGCATAAACGTCTTAGGATAAGTTTGGATAGGGAAGTGCCGGTGAAATGGCTGAATCCAAACAGAACTTATGCCTTGTCCCTTTTCTCTGTATCCGACCCTTAAGCCCATAGCCAAGATTGATTGGCTTGGACCATGGTGATTCACCGGGACCAAGTTCAGTCTGGCTACGCTTTAAGGGAAATATCCAACTAAATCTTGCGGAATTCTAGCCTAAGTCCTGCATCATTCGGAACGTGGCTTGGGGAGATTGGGAAATTCGATCCAAGCCAGACTGAAATAAGGAAATCATGGGCAGAATTCCAAACATAAAAATCAGGAATTTAACTTAGGAATTGACGGGAATAAATGGGTTAAAAACGTGCATATAGACTGACTAGAAGCATGATTTATGTACTAAGTAGCCTGTTGGATTACTTAATGGTTTTGTAGCTTTCAGGTAGTAAAGGGGATTGCGAGAAGGATTTGGCTTAGCATGAGGCTTCATGGCTGCAAGAAGGGTGGTGATCGACTTGGAATTTATGTTAGGATCGTTATGATTAAACTTGTAATAGCTTATAGTGCAAACCATCAAGTTGTAATGAATCTTAAGTCTAAATAAAAATCTCGTTTATCTAAGTTGCTTCCACATTGAAATGAAATTCTAATACTTAAAGGCTTAAAAATCGAATCCGAGAATTGAACCTCACATGAAAATGACTTAAAAAAGGCTAATGCATTAAAATGAACTGATTTGGCCGAAATCACTTAGTGATTCGGCGTGTGATGGCCATTCCGGACTTAATGTCCGGGATGGGGCGTCTCACTCGCATCACATTTAGCCAAGTGGAAGGGTCGTTTTTTTATCTTTTTAGGCTAGAGTAACCTTGACGAATTTAGTGTTATGTTCCATTCCAACTCACTTGATGAGAACAATAACTTTACCCACAAGTACTCTTAATCATCTTGATCAATGTGCAAGAGACTTTATGTGGGGGAGTATTACTGATCAAATAAATCAACATCTAGTTGCTTGTTCACCAAAAGAGGAGGGTGGACTAGGGATTCGTTGATCGGCGAACATGAATAAATCTCTATTAGCTAAGGAAGTGTGGCGTTTACTGCATATGGGAGAATCTCTATGGGCTAGGGTTTTGAAACACAAGTACAAAGTATATAATGTGTATGATTTATCCTAGCTCACATCTAAAGGTAATTGGGCCCCGACATGGCTTAGTGTGGCTAGGAATATTTATGAAGTAATAATACCAGGTCATTGTTTCGTTGTTGGTGATGGTCAGATAGTGAACTTTTGGTTGGATAAGTAGACATGCATGAGCCCATTAGTTTATTGGGCGATTGGTCCTATCCCTTTGATAATGTTACAGGCTAAAGTGAGAGACCTTTGTACTTCATAAAGGGATGGAAATTGGAGGACCTCTAACATATTTTACCTGAGGTTGTTATTCTTAGGCTAAGGGGGATTTTTTTAGACACTGTAACTGGCGTGAGAGATAATCTGTCATGGGAAGGAAGATCATATGGGAAATACACGGTGAAGTCAGCTTAAGCCTTTGTATCACGATGAGAAGAACCGACAGTGAACTCGGAAAGATTTTTGAGGTGATTTGGCGAGCTATTGTTCCGGAAAGGGTGAGATTATTTATATGGCTAGTTGGCAACCAGTCAATTATGACAAACACAAGGAGACATAAAATACATATGGTAAATTCTCTCTTATATTCGATATGCAAAGAGCAAAATGAAACGATGATTCATGTGCTCCAGGACTACCCAGCTATGAGAGAAATTTGGTTGTGTTTGGTTCCGAAGCAGAACCACAATATCTTCTTTATAGTTATTAGATGATGGTTGGGGTGTTATAGAAACAAATCATAGAAACAACCCTGTTTACATTATTATTTACAAGACAAAAGAAGAAGTGATTTTCTATCTACTTACAAGAAGTCAAAAAAAAAAGTGAAAACGAATACAGTACAAGAGAAATTATAGAAACAACCTTATTTACTTTATTAATTTTTTTCAGTGAAGTGGGTGAATGAGTAATTATAGCCTCCAAAACTACTATATTATACAAAGCTGGTTATAGTATTGCTAGTTTCTTAACATACAGTATGTAGATTAATTTTCAGCTACACGCATTATGATTTTTCTATACTAATACATCGAATATAGCTTGTAAAATTCTCTACAAGATTGTGGAATGTTTCTAAAGAAACCCTAGACGGCTAGAACTTGGATTAACACTTGTGCTTGATCATGCAATAGTAGATTATATGTGTAGTTGAAGTTTAGAATATTTATCTATAATGCAGATTGTTTAATAAAGCTTGAGATTAAATATCTTTCTATCTCATTTTAATATTCGTTCAGCTATCCATTGGAGATACGTAATGGCTCCTTGTAAAAAGTAGTACTTTGTCTGATTGTAGTATATTGTTGCTATTGTATGAACTTATCTAGAGTCAACTTTTTTTTTTCTTTTTTTATACATTTTTCTCACTTGTTTAAAATTAAAATAGAAACTTGATACAACCTAAGCCCAAACCTCCGAGAGGAACAAAAGATTAAAATACACTAAAATTAAGATAAGGAACAAAAAAACTAAGCCGGCAGGAACAAACCTCCGAAATCAAAAGCCCAAAAGAAGGAGACATGTGAAATACATACAACCAAAAGATTAAAATACACTAAAATTAAGATAAAGAACAAAAAATGGTTGCGGCCGAAACACTCAAATTACATGATCCCCGATCCAAAACAAACGAAGGACTTCGAGCAGGCAAAAGATTTTTAAAAGATCTATCATGCGATTCCTATAATGGTAAATAAATCTACCTTTGAAGAGAAAAATCGGAGACAAATACCCGACCGAAGAATACTAGGAGCCAAAATGATCTCCTACAACGGACGAAAAGCGACAGAGACAAACTCGAAACTAGAGTCAACTTGTATACAGCTACTTGACATTGTGCTGACTCATATTGCTAACTCAAAACAAATTAAAATTAATTGACAGTTTATATAAATATTTCCGTGACATAT